>PITA01010077.1:0-73958 GCA_004023965.1 Spilogale gracilis
GGATGGGGGCTGGGCTGGAGGGGCAGGGGTGGGGGGCGGGACTCGGCCAGGGGGCGGAACTCGGGCATGGGGCGGAACTCGGGCATGGGGCCAGGGCAGGGAGAGAGAGAGATTTGTACAAAAAAGTAACCGGTAAAGTTGAAGAAACAAAATTGGGCAGCCTCCTGAAATTAGGCTAAGAGGAGGTGCTGAGGTAGACATGAACTAGAACATCAATTAATTAAAAACACTATTCTGTAATACAGAGTGATCGGACTGGCACTTGTGCTGTCACCACGTAAGACAAGCCACAAAACAAACAAATAACAAAACAGAACATAATACCCAAACCAAAAGGCTTAGTTTTGCTTGGTCCAGCAGGGCGCTAGGGCCCTCAGTGCTATAATTTACATACATATATATATATATTTATCTTTATATATACGGGTCGGATGTCATGGTGCACCACCACGGCTTCTTAACCTTACAAAGATCATGCATAACACACTAACGTGAACAGATTCTAGGACACACACCAGGAGGCTGGTACCCTGTCTGCAAAGTGGGACACCAAGGGCCCAGGAGGCAGGGCAGTCAGCTCATAGGCCTATGGGGCCCCGTGCCCCTCTCTCCCCACCCTTCTCCCTAGACCCAACCTCCCTGGGCTGTCTTGCACCCCTCTCCCGGCCGGCCCTGCCTTTTCCCCCACCCATCAGTGCCCCTCAGCTGGGTCTGTCTGGCTTTTTCCCCTCCTGCTGAAATATCCAGGTAAGTGCCGCCAGGAAGCTCCAGGAAGGAGGAAAGCAGATGGGGGTAGAAAAAGAGAGAGCATAGGCCTCGGAAAAATGAACAGAGTCAGATCTTCTGCTTCTCTGACATCTGGTGCCCCGTCTCTCACCCTCATTGGACTTTTTGCAGGGAACTGTCTACAGGTCTCCTGTCCCCTGCCCCTCCAGCCCTTGTGGACAAAGCCTGGAGGCTGCCCCACCACTGCTCACTTCCCTGCTATGAGGCTGAGCCCAATGGCCCTCTCTCTCCGGGGCCTTAACACCCCTCGGCCAGTGGTACCAACAGCGTTCAGAAGAGTACCATACACCTGTGAAAAATTGCAGCAGTTTCGTTTTGTTTTCTACACATGGAGAAACTGTTCAGGCACAAAGATTAAACAAGCCCACATTGCATCCCTGGATTGTACTGAATCACTGGGGGCCCCCAGCCTCCCTCCCCACCCCCGCACCCCAGATCTACCTTTTACTCTCCGTGGCCGCCTCCAAAGCCGCCCAAAGCAGCAATGATATTTACTATTTTATATCTCTCTCTTGCTATATATCTCTCTCTATATTTGTCTATCCTATATACACATAGGATTTTAATGCTTTGAATGAATGAAGGAGTGAATAGGGAAAGAGCACATGACAGGTAAATGTCACCGAAAGCATTAAGGGACACGCCTGTAGGAGCTGAACACCGGAAGGGCCCACTAAGCAGCAAGGACTCTCCCGGCTGGAGAAGCTTCGCTATGCTGGGTAAGGCAGTAGGGGAGTTCAGCAGCTCACAGCTAAAGGCAGCGGCTGGCCAAGAGCCGGAGGGCAGAAGGAAGAGGGAAGTAGATCATTCAGCTCTCACCTGGGAAGAGAGCACCCTCCACCCTCTCTCATCCCCCTAGCCCCCTTACCCAGACCCATCTCAAGATTCCACATATGTTTTTGCCTTCAACTTGGCCATTAGGCCCAGCTAAAGAAGGCCTTGGCAAGGTCCAAAGGATTTTGTCTTTGTGAGTAGGAACCCGGGAAAGAGGATGCTGATCTCTGTGCGGGGCATGGAGGCTCCATGGGGGAGGAAGGGAGAACGCAAGCAGCACAAGGCGTCTCCCTGCCGGGATCCTTCAGACACCGCCTGCCCTGACCCTCCTGTCCTTACTTCCCGGCTAGGGTCCCTCGGGGACCGTGGGGGCAGACAGGTGTTTAGTACCATCCAAAGCTGCGACACCAGATTACAACAACACTGCGTGATGTAACACACAACCACACACAAAACACACACGCAGGCACACACGTACAAAGGGGTATTTGGGTGGTGGTGGTGGTGGTGATGGTGGATTTTTTTTTTTGTCTTTTTTTTTTCCTATTCACATTACAAAAGGAAAGGGCAAGGTCCTGTAGAACTGACGAAGGAACTAACAAACATTACAAAAATATTACAATTTGTAAATATTACTCAACCCTCTCAGCTTTTATGAATAGGGCAGTAGACCCAGGCTGTGTGGGAAGGGTGGGGGGCAGTGAGAGGCATCAGCTAGGTCTGTGGAATAGTTTGATATTTTTTTTTCCTTCCCCACCAAAGCTGAATGACAGCTTGCTGTTAAAATATTGTTTTCTGGGGTTTACAGACCCCCTGAGGGCCAGCAGTCCCCTTTCTTCCCAGACTGGGGGAGGAAGCATAGTGCATCATGATTTCTTACAGACTGCCCCTCCCCCAGAAAATTTCCTTCTTTTCACATTATCAACATGACAACTGCTCTAGTCACATATTTCAAGTTTAACTTTTTTTTTCCTTTCTAAAGCACTAAGTCATTATTACAATTGCAAAATAGCATCCTCCCTACCTTGCCATCCCCAATCAATAGTCTATTGACAGAGTCCCCCCAGTTCCCATCCCCCCCAACACACAAGTTTTAAGGCCTTCCGATTTGGTGGGCAAATTGCAGGGGCTGGCAGGAGGGCTGGGACCCAGGGGTGGGGGGGTGGTCACAGCAGCACCCAACCCTCTGTCTTCCCTAGAGTACCCTCACGACCCTTCTCCCCAAAATCGCTTCCCGAAACCACTTTTAAAAACCTAAGATAAAAATGGCAGCCACAACTTTCTCAGAGAGAAAAACACACACACACACACACACACACACACACACACACACACCTCTTACAAATAAAGCGTGAGATGAAACAGAGGGCCCATCCCAAAGTGAACACAAATATTGCAAATGTGCTTTCCAAAAGTCAGGGTGGGGAGGTTGAGGAGAAGGGGAGGGGCGCAGAGCAGCAGAGAGCAGGATGGGAGGCATGAAGGGAACAAAAGAAGAACTGGAGGAACACAGAGGTAGCTTTTAGAAAAACAACACCCCCACCATCATGCAGCAAAACAAAGCCTGTCTCGTCCCCACCCCAGCCCTGAAGACAGACCAATTTTAGCAAGATCACACACACAGAGGTGGGGCCACAAAGTCGCCAGGATCTGAATAATACGGGGCCCCTGGACCCTAATCACCTAGCAAATTCTAAGAAAGGTGGGATCTTCTCCAGGAAGGGAAAGCTGAACCCTTGCTGGGCGCAGAGGACCCCGTGCCCTGGGCAGAGCCCGTGGTGCCTCCAGCGTACCCCTGTCACACCCTCCCCTCTGCCCACCTTCTGCTGACCCCCAGCTCTCACGTTCAGTTCAGATCCTGAGTACTCGACTCCTTCTGTACAGCTCCTTCCAGCCGGGGTGGGGAGGGCTGCGGCCAGCTGAAGTCTATTAAACCAACTCTCCATTTACACAAGAAACAGAAAAGAACATCCTCCCTATTCCTCCAACCCCTAACCAAAAAAGAGATACAGGGGTTAAAAAAGCTCATGAGGTCACAAAAAACTGAGGTAATTCAAGTACAATGTGCTAACAGGAACAGGGGACACAGAAAAGAAGCAAAACATAACACAAGGGCCAAAGCGCTTCGAACTCCTCCTCCTCCTCTCCTCCCTCCTCCCTGTGGACTGGGGGGCGGGGGGTCCTGAGAGCCAGAATTCTGTGCCGTGCTCTACACCAGGTCTCGGGTCCCCAGTACAACTCAGCAACCCCCCCAACCAGCCAGCTCCCCTGACCCCTGGGCAGGGGGTCCCCTTCTCCTTTAGAAGGACATCCACAGCCTTCCCTTGGACAATAAATCCTTACATGGATTCCTTCTCCTGGGGACGAAAATAGGGGCTGCAGGGATTGGTGTTGGTTTGTTAGGTGGGACAGTATATACAGTTAATGTTTTCCCATTTTGGAAGCAAAAGCAGCTCAGCAGGAACCTTGCTCATGACAGGGCTTGATCAGGGTGGGGTACCCCATTTATTTTGTGTTCTCAGAAAGTTGAGGGCAGGGTGCTGGTTCTGGAGTCCAAGGCGGCTTCCCTGCTAGGGAGGCTGGGCGAGGAGGAAGCCAGCCTCCCCAGCCCCAGTCCCTGCACTTGGAGGACAGGAGTCACAGGGAGGCAGGGAGCAAGGAGCTGGGGGAGGGGCAAGAGCCAAAAAGCTGCTGGAGACCTTGAGGGGACACTGCAATGTGGCAGAATGGTGGGGGGGGGGGGTACAGGGGAAGCAACAGATAAACTGAGTGGTAGATAGGGAAGGACAGCCCCTGCCACCCCAATCTGCCCGGGCAAGCCAGAGCTGCCATGTGACCGTCACCTCCTGACCCAGCCCAGCCCCCCACCTGCAGGCCTCTTCCCCGCCCCAGCCCTCTTCTTCTGAGGACTCAGAGAGAGGGGGACAGGCAGATTGTTTGGCTCTGACCAGAGGCCGCCTTGCCTCCTCCCTAGCCTCCACTTCTTGACGCAGAAAGTGGGGGTCTGGATGGAGGGAAGAGAAAAACATACCACCATCTGAGCTGAACAAACCACCTCCACCCCTACCCAAGAAAATGAGGCCAACTCCAGCCAGAGAGGGGGGACAGAGGGCCGTCCCCCTGCCCTGGGGAGGGGCGTGGCCAGACATCAGGTCACCTGGAGCCCCAGGGAGGCCAAGGCCAGACAGCTATCAGGTTTCCTTTTTCTTGTCTTTTCTTTTTTTTTTTTTTTTTTTTTTTTTTTTTTTTTTTTTTTTTTTTTTTTTTTTTTTTTCCTTTTCTCCTTCCTTTTTTTTTTCTATTTCTCTTTTGTGGCTCAGTCCTTCGTGGACTTTACCCCGCCGTCAGGCCGCTCTCCTGGCTGCCCACTCCCCCGCCATGGCCACCGCCCGCCTCACACATAGCACAGGTAGAGGTAAGTCTTCTCTATCCTCCAGTCGGGCGGGATCTCCTCGGGCTTGTGGCCCTTCATGTGCTTCTGCATGGAGGACAGGCTGGGGCAGTACTCCGTGCAGATGGTACACTGGTAGGGCGAGGCGCCATTGTGCGTGCGCAGGTGCTTGATCATGGCCGAGTAGTCCCGCGAGCGCTGGTGGCACAGCTTGCACTCGAAGGGCTTCTCGCCTGCGGGGGGAGGGCGGGAGAGAGCCGGACGGGCGTGAGAGCTGCTCCGGGCACACGGCGTGGGGCCCTCGTGCCACCCTCGCGCTTGCTGGGGCCGTCGGTCCCTCTAGTTTAGCGCTTTCCGTGAGAACCCTCCGTGATGATGGACGCACCATCCAAAAGGGCAGCCGTTGGCCCTCTGACCCACTGGGCGCCTGGACTTGTGGGTTCCATGGTGCCTCCCTGTCGCTCATCTCACCAGCCCAGGCACCTAGCGGCTACAGTGTTGCTCACACACCCTTCGCCCCTTGGCCCTGCCTTATTCTTCTCAACCCTCCCAAAGGCCCAGAATCTTCCCTTCTGAGTAAAGGACATGGGGGTCTAGAAAAGGGGCAGCAAGGTCCTGAAAGCCCTCGGAGATGGCTCTTCAGCACAGTTCCTTCCAGAGGGAACGAGGGGTAGAGTCCTTTCTGGGCTACAGCTGGTGGGGACTAGGGGGGTAAAAGTGAGGAAGCCCTATCCTTCACACGTGCTCCATCCAGGATGCCGACTCCTCTAAGGCATCTTAGAGAGAAGCTGCCCCTGGACCCTGCCTTCCTGGTGGGCCTAGAAAGGGGCAGGGAGGAACAGACAACCTGGGAGTGCCTGGCCACACCCTGGGAGCTACCCAGCCTCCTCCCTGTTGGAGTCCCCTGGAGCTGAGCAGAAGGTGTGAGGGAACCTTGTTTCGATACAGTAATTAACTGGCCAGCCATCTCGCTATCGATACTCCTCTGTGCAGAGGCCCCAGCAAATAATGAAGTAATGAACAGCCAAAGTGATCTAACTATCGACCTGCTATTTACAATAGTCACCACCAATGCATTTAATGATCCGCTTGCCAGGTCACATCCCCAGCAGGAGGCTAAGGAAGCCCCAGGGCTCTGGGAAATGCTCGGAGTGACTCTAGCCGTCAACACCAAGCACCCGAGGCTCTCCTTGTGGCCCGGGCTGGATGCCAGGAAGCAGAGCTATGACCACACAGTACCCTCTCCTTACTGCATCCTCTGCCCTCATCTCCCCATACCCCCCCACCCCTGCCCTGCACATGGAAGCATCCTCTCCCCTCGGCCAGCAGGCCCTGTCTGAGGTCCCCTCTCCCTGGTCCTCTGTCCTCTGGCTAGGATAGCTTTTTCCCCTGATTGGAGGAGGCTTCCTAGTTTGCTAGATTCCCCTGCCTTCCACTACCTCTTATCCTCATGGGAAGTCCTTCTGAATATCTACCTTCCTCCCCCACCAACCGTAGCGTACTGCTAGTATATATGTTTAATAACTGGCTCTCCAAAAAAGGCAGGAATTTGTAGCCTTTGCCTGTGGCCACATTATGACCACTCCCAACGTGGCCGACCAGAAGCAGCTGAGGTGACGTCACTGTCCTTGGGAGTCGGGAAGATTTGTGCCAGCTGGGCTGGCGTCGATGGGTGCCGGCCAGCACCAGCATCGCATTGCCCCCGAGCCGGGCCGTGCTGGACTCTGGGCCCACCTCTGCTTGTTCTGTCCCCAGGCCCCACACTGGACCACACTTCTTTTACATAAAAAGGAACGCAGAGGCCATGTGAAGTGGTGAACGTTAGGCAGGGAGAGGGCTTTGTGAACACCTGTGCTCCTCCACTGTCCAAAAGCTCAGTCTGACACCCAGCCCCCGCCTCACCCTTGCCTCACCCCCCGTCGCAGCAACAAGAAGCCGTACCAGCCTTTGCTCTCCATCACCAAGCCAACCTGAGGCCCATTCAGGACTCACAGATCCACGTGCTCTGCGAACTATGCGTATGGCTGCCTAGAAGGCCTGCAGGGACCCCCAGAAACTGTGCAGTGATCAATTAGCAATGTCTGCATCGGCCTTGCCTCCGGCGAAAGCACCAGGGCCACCAAGCTCACCTCTCCCCCACGCGTTCCACTCTTTGGCTCAGCCTTGGACCATGCTCCTCTGCGCTGCCCTGCAGAACCACCTGCCCCCTGCCCCCCAGGTCCCTACGCCAGCTCGGGGTCCCTCCCTGGCCCCCCGTACCTGTATGCACCCTATAGTGTGTCTCCAGCTGGTGCTTGAGGCTGAACTTCTTGCCACAACCGTTGCACTCGTAGGGTTTCTCGCCCGTGTGGATGCGTTTGTGGCTCTTGAGTGTGCTCTCGTCCCGGAAGCAGCTGCCACAGAACTCACACTCGTACGGGTGGTCGCCTGTGGGGACAAGCGGCTGGATCAAGGCCTTGCCTCCCCCGCCCTCCCCTCAGGAGATAGCAGGGCACGGCCAGTGTGCCAGGAAGATGAGACCGCCTGTCTTCTCCACCATTCTCCAATGACAACATCGGGACTCGTGGCCCCTTCTGACCTCTGCTGTGGACCAGGGAGCGTGTGGGCACGTAAGCACACTTCACTGCGGCCCAGGGCTCGCCCATGGTTCCAGCGCCCGTCTCAGGAAGACAGAGCCCGACTGGTTCAGGGATGAACACTAGGCCCCAGCAAAGCCAGCCCCCATGAGGGGAGAGCAGACCCGTGTGCTTTGGTACCTTGTTCCTCAGCTCCCCGTGCTACCTTCCCTCCCCTTCCCATAGGTTAGAGGCAAAAGCCATTCCCACCTGACTCCCTTAAACCTCAAAATACCCCTCCAATTTGGGAAACTAGAAAACACCACCCCCAAAATAACATCTGCTCTCTCCCCGCTCCACAGTTTCAACAACTATCCCCTCTGCTTGATTTCCTCTTTTCCCCCCAGCAAACTCCTAGTCATCCTTCAAGGCCCCGCTCACACATCAGCGTGGTTTGGAAACGTCCCACTGGTGCCTCCCACCCAGGCACGCTGAGTCATTTTCTTCTGTCCCAAAAGAGAAGAAATGCCTAGCGGGGTGTTATGGTCTTTTCTAATCCAAATGGCCCCACCTGTTGAGGGCTTGCTACCGTGCTGGGAACCTTATACACATCTTACCACGTAATCATTGCAATAATCTGACGAGAAAGGCAGGCTTCTCATCATACAGAGGGGAAGAATGAGATGCTTAGATGGTCTCTAAGGTCAAATAGCTCATAAGCACTGGAGTTGGGATTCAGGTCTGGTTTCAGAGTCTGGACACGTGGTAACTTATCAGATGGCTAAGGGACATGCTGTCCTATTTCTCCTGCCATGCACACCATGCCTCTAGGACGGAAGTGCCTTGAGGGCAAGAAGGGAGTCTTGTTAATTCTCATTGCCCAGGTATGTAGCACAGGGCAGACCCCGAGCAGACGCTTGGGAAAGGGTGGGTGGACGAAGCTCGAAGTTCAGCCTCAAGCACCAGGGAGAGTGGCCACCCCTTGGCCTGGAGGCTGGGCCCATCGGTCTCCCTTCTGTGCACTGCACTCACCAGGCCCCTGGATGATGAGAGGTTGGGGGTGTGGGGATTCGCCATCTCTTGCTTTGTACCCAAAGTGGAGGCTTTGGGGACTGAAAGGTGAGGCCTTCAGCGACTTATTTATTACAGGAGTGAAGGCAGAGACAATAAAGATAGATGGATCACCCCAGACTTTGTTCATGAATATTTAAATATCGCTGATTCGTCTTGTCACTGTAATTACAATTTCTCTGGGCTGCATCTCCAGCCACAGTTTATGGTAAAGAATGGCCCACTGTATTTCACTTGTCCCTCCGCAGATGCACGGGGCTGCCAACCGTGTAATGTCCTCTGCATTTCATACATTTTCTTCAGCTGCTGAAGGTTTAAGTCATCCACAATGACCTACGTTTTTTCATTATCCCCGTGTCAAACTGCACTCGTGCCTGGGCATAAATTGTCCTTCTCGTTATAGACTCGCATGCCTGTGCCTTCACTTCCTCTTTAAAATGATATTTTACTCTCTTGTCTCTCTCCTCCTCAGGCCGCTAACCAAACCTCCCCCCACCTCAAACACAGGCCCCTGTCCCCACATAAATTCTCATCTCTTCTGATGGCTCTGAAGGGTTTTTAAGGCTCTGTGGGGACTGGATGCTGGGGTCTCCTCACTGCGGGATCTTTATGTCTAAAGAAGATCCAAAGGCAGCGAAGGGTGGGGGGGAGCACTTCGGCGAGGAGTTGGATGGTCAGATGGGAGAAGCTGGAAGAACAGAGCCAGCCCTCCTGCTCTTACCTGTCTAGGAGGCACGTGCAGGTCTAGGGACAGACCAGATCCCAGGGTTCTTGGCAGCTGCCCCCCTCCCCCCACCGCCAGGGCTCTGCAGACCGCCCCGTCCCCAGCCACCAGCCTCACCCAGCCCTAAGGGGAGTAGAGGTCCGTGCAGAACCTGGTCCTCGTGAGTTGTCTGTCTGAGGGTCAGTCTGTGCAGGCCTGCGCCCGCCTGCAACTCTCTCTCTCTGCAGACGTCTGCACATACAGCCGCCGGGCTGACATCCGACTCCCCCTCCCTCCCGAATTGGCAACGATAACGACTTTAATCAAGGATTCAGTATCCTCATTAAGATATAAATAAATAAATAAAGCAAGGGCCACGTGAGATTTCCAACGAGAGCCAGTAATTAAAACGTACATTGGCAGCCACCCGGCCGGGGGGTGGCGGGGGGGAGGCGCCGTCTGTGCCTTCCCCTCCAGAGGGGGGGGCCCTAAGAGTTTAAAAAACAAAGGGTTAAGGCAGAGAGGTTTGTTTGATCAGATTTTTATGAATTTAATTATGAAGTGGATCACATGTTAAATGAGTTTAAACTGGAAATCTCCAGAGTCAGCCCAGGGAAAGGAGTATAAAGAACTTAGAAGGAAAAAAAGACACACACACACACACACACACACACACACACAAACACACACACACATACACACACACATGGAGCGTGGCGTGCACCTGGCCGAAAACCCTCACCCTGAGAGTTAATGGTGTCACTGTTGCCATCATGTACACAAAACTGTCTGCAGAACTCAAAATCCAATTTGTGGTATGTTGATTAACTCTGCAGCCTCTTTAATGAGCTTGACATTAAGTGCAGGACCAACGAGACTAATTAGAGCCCCTCCGGCCTGCCCAGTGCATCTGTGACCCCAGCGGCCTGCCCTCACCTGGTGGTCTCCCTGGCACCTGCCGGGCCCCACCCTAGCCGCTCCTCGTGTCCCTCCCTGCTGGCCCCTCCCTTTAGTACAGCTGAGAGTTTATTATATGATGAGCCGTGTGAATCAGGGATCCATCAATGCCAAGAGCGCGGCTGGACTAACCTACCCAACACAGCTGCTGATGCTAAACAACCCAGCCCCAGCAGCGACTGGGCCAAGAACGATGGAATATTAATGAGGCATTGTGTGCTCGGCCTGCAGAGGGCTTGTGTGCACGGGGCCTCGTGGGTGTGAAAATGGATGGGTGTCTGTGCATGTGCACGCGGGGCCAGCACCGTGCTCCACGCTTCCTCGATTAAACAAGTACTTCTCCCCAACTCTGTCTGGAGAGGGGCCTTCCCCACAGACCCGGGCCATGACAGGCACGGCAGCAGCGGGTGTTTCGATGCTTGTACTCTTAGAAGGGAGTGTGGGCAGAGCAGGGCACAGCCTGGGCGGGCTCAGCAAGTTAGGATCACTCAAGTCTCACGGAGTTAACTGACTTGATCTAGCAACATGCTCAGAAGTGGCTGAAAGGTGAGGGGCTACCGTGTCAAGGCTGAACTTGGGGACCCAGTCGGGGGGACGTGTGGACAGGAGAGTGCACAGACCTGAAGGGGAAGTGCACACAGTCACTAGAGAGATGACACCCCTTCCTCCTTAGCCCTTCTTGTCGGGCCCTACCCACTGAGACCTCCCCTTGTCTTAGGCCAGCAGACCTCAAGGGTTCCAAGCCAAGTCCGGTGATGCCTAAGGCAACGTGAGCGCCCCTCAAGTGAATGGCATCACACAGTGCGACGTCAGGCAGGCTCCTGGATGAGGCTGCACGCTGTTGGGAGGCAGAGCTGCTTGGTCCATGCTAAGTAAAGCCCCTCCCTCCATCAGCAGAACCTGCCACCCAAGAAAGGTCTGGCCCATATACTTAACCCGAGCGGTGACAAGACCCAAGAATGAGGAGAGAGGGTCCTACCATTCCTGTCTTGAGGCACACAGCTTTTGATAACCTCTCCAAGAGACAGGTGTTCACAAAGCCCTCTTATAGATCCCTAAATGGAGTCTGCCTCTCTGTCTCCCTGGCCCCACTCTGTCCCCCACTCTTACTCCAAACCCAGGATAGAGCACACACGAGCAGAGACACACTCTGTCCATGTGCTGTCAGTGAAGATCCAATGAAGACCCAATTTTATCATAGAGAAAGGAATGAATTTAAGTCATCCAACCAATCTGCCCACTGGCCCTCGGGGTCAACCTAGGGGGTGGCAGTAGGGACGAGCCTGAACCTGGGCCCATGGCCCAGCCCCATTGACTCACAGCTACTTTCCTCCTCCATCATCCGGCTCATTGTTTATCTGCCCTCATCGTCTCCCTTAAGCAAGGTTAATGGCCAAGTACAGAAAATTTGCTTCTGTTATTTCAGAGCAAGCAGGACTACTTAAATTCCCAAGGCTGCCGTCAGGAGCCTGTGTCCATGGGGTGGAGGCCGGGGAGAGGCGAACCCTGTGGCACAGACAGATAGAGACCAAGTGGGTAAGTTGTTCTCAAAATACATTTTGGGTCCAGCCGCATCAGAATCTCTCGGGAATGTACACTCACCACGTCAAGTCTTGGCTCCCTCTCCATATCCACCAAGGCCAGGTTTCTGAGGGTGGGGCCCAAGAGCCTGCACTTTTAAGGAACACCTTCTCCGTAAAGCACAGGGAAACTGAGACTCACCGGTGGGATGGGATGGGGAGAAGAACTAACATTTGCCTGCGCTCTGTGCCCACCCTGAGCAGGGGAGGGCCAGGGGTGACCCGGTCTGACTCCTCCCCCTTCTGTTTTGGGAGGTCAATCACCACGCCCGGAACCTGGACGGCTTACCTGTGTGTGAGCGCAGGTGGCGCTTGAGGGCGGTGTGGCTGGGGAAGGTACGGTTACACTCGCTGCAGGTGTAGCTGCGCACGCCTGCGTGGACCTCCATGTGCTGCTGGAGCGCGCTCTGTGCCTGGAAACGCTTCCCGCACAGCAGACAGAAGACGGCCATGTCCGTGCCTGCAGGGAACGGGAGCGGGGACAGCCTCAGGAGGGGCAGCCCAGGGCCGCTCTTGACTCATCCGGGTCAGAGCAAGAGCCAGGAGCTGGGCTCAGGGCTGGGCCTCTACCCCCCAGGCACAGGGGTGAACCCAGAGGCGAGGCCAGGCCAGGCCACGGGGATGGAGTGTGTGACTCCAGGGATGGAGTGTGTGACTCCAGCAGTGGACAAAACCAACTTCCTTCTCGACCTATGGCACCTGAAGTTGAGTGGGAGAAAGCGGCAACCAAATCCGTCACAATGACGAACGTGAGGCACAGCTTGGCTGTATCAAAGGCAGGGCACGAAGATAGCACGTGTCAGAGGGGCTTTCCGGAGCCTGGGGTGGGAGGTGGAAGTCGGGGTGGCCTCCGCAGGGCATCACAATCTCGAAGACAGCACGCACCAGCCAGTGGTCGAATGGAGCTGAGGTGAAGTCCTGGCTGCGGAAGGCAGGCCCCACCACCTCACCTTGCCTTGTGCAAGGTGCCCAAGGTGCCCCACCTTGTGCAACTTGCCCAAAGTCCCATAGCGTTCAGAAGCTGCGGTCCCAACCCAGGCCCAGGCTGGCTACAGACCCAGTTCTTTTAACCAGTCCTCCCTTCACCGAAGCACACATCTTAAGAGGCTCTTCATTTGACAAATATTATTCTAGTAGCTTCTATATGGAGGGCTCCCTTTGGGGCACTGGGAATCTAACCCTGGGAAACTCTATAAAGTCTCTGCTCTCGGCACAGATGGCACCCAGCACATGGGGCCGTGAACACCCCGGCCTGGGAAGAAATGCAGTTTTCAGAGGATCAGATGGAAGAACAGCATAGCTAGGGAGGTAGGGAGACATGGAGGGGAGGGCCAAAGAAGTAGGCAGGGCCAGGTCATGTGAGCGGGGATGGGGGGTGGTTCTTGAAAACCATGGGAAGACATTCAGGCAGCATCTCAAGACCAATAGGCAACTGTTAAAGGATTTTAAGTTAGAGAGTGGCATGAGATTTTCATTTCATTTCATTTCATTTCATTTCATTTCATTTGGTCATCTGCAGTGATCACAAGCACAGGTTGGTACCCCATGGTACCCCACAAAGACAAGCTGCCACCTCTGTTCATTATCAGCTCCCTTCCTGATGCTGCTCTGGAGCCATAGCCTCTCTGGGTGCAGCAGCACACGAGGAAGCATCTAGACCCACCGAGTCCTCATGGTTGGCTCATTGCCCACCATTTTGGATCCTACTTCCCTAAGCATGTCAGCACCCCTGGGGAGCTCATCTGCTGCCCCCCTGATGGCATCTGGGGCTCAGCCCTGCACCATCTGGCCCGGTGCCAAGGACACAAGTGGGAAAGGTGGACAGGCCCAGCATCTGTCAATGCAGCCCAGAGGGGCAGAAGGGCAGAGTTCCTGTCGCTCAGTGCGGAACCAAGGAGCTCTGGACAGAAAGTGGGGTGAAGAAAAGGACAGAATAAAGGCCTTGCTACCAGCCTGGTCTGTCCATGGAGACAGCAAAAGGGTGGTCTGTTCTCCCCACCCGAGTCCCATTCACAGCTGGGTTTAGGATGAGCTAGTGGGAAGGCCAGACCCTTCCTTCCTCCTGGTTCTCTACCTCTCAGGGCCCCCATGCAGCCACTGACTTGCATCCGGGTCCAGGAAAGGCTGAACGCAAGCAAAAGCAACATTCCACTCCTGACCTCAACGAGCACAAGGGAAGGTAACGAGCACAGGCGTTGCCATCTCAATACACACATGCATCCGACCCCACAAGGCAGGCATCCTCATCCCCCGTCCACGAACGGGGAAAGTGTGATTAAACAACTTGCCTACGGTCACACAGTCAGAAGAGGCAGAGCTGCAATGTGAAAATGCCAAGATCTGGCTGATTTCCGCCACCACAGGGCTGGGCCCACGTCTGCTTCCGGGCATGCCGCCTGTCTGTCCGGGCTTCTGGGAGGGGCACGACAGGGTCAGCTCTCACCTGCTTGGCCCAGGAGCCCCAGCGTGTCCAAGGCCAGGGGAGAGTCACAAGGTACAGCTCTCTGAAGCCTTCCCACGTCCCGGGGCCAGCACGTGCTGCCTGGCTGCACCTGGCTGAGGGGAGTGGCCTGCCAGGCGGACAAAGCCAAGGGCGGATGGCCAGTGCTGAGGGTCCGGCAAGCCCCAGTGTGCAGGCCATCAGCAGCAAGCTCTGGGCCACAGCTGCGCTGGCCGTTCCATCCCGAGGGCCCCCAGCCCCGGCCCCAGTTAAGCCAGGTGTTAAACAGCTGCCTCACATTGATAAGCTAGAGCCAGCCTCATGGGCAAGGTGAGCCCTTCAGCAGCCCAGGTTTCTCCTCAGACATCCCCTGAAATCCCCAGCGTGGAAGGCCTCTGGGTCAGAGGGAGCGTGACCTTCCTGGTAGGGACACTCCAAGCCTTCAACGCCAGGCCCAGAGAAGATCTAAGGGCTGGTACCACCCAGCAGGCTGGACTGGGGACACCACAGCCCTCAGCCCCCTGGGACTTTCCAAGGGACCTCATAGCTGCTCCCCAGGCCACCCACACTCAGGACGACCCGAACCCACGTTGTATCCATCCAGCACACTCCGTGAACAGTTACCAAGTATAGGCCCTGCAAGGTGACAAGGGGCGATGCTGAGACCAACCAGAGAACTGGGGTCCCAGATGGGCTGGGGCCACAGACAGGGAGACCTGCCAGGGGGAAAGACAGGGCGACTCCATGAAGACTACTGAGAAGCCAAGGACTGGGAGGAGGGACAAAGGGATGGGCCAGGCTACAGAAACACCGCAAGTAAGTTTCAGAGCAAGTAGGGACCCAGGACAGCCCCAGAAGGTGGAGGTAAGCGGGGAAGGTCAGTGGGGCCAGTGGGCTAGGTGGTTCCTGGAATCGAGGGTGGGGGGGGTGCCAGCAGGAAGCAACCTTTAGGCAAGGGCAAGGTCGCCGGGGGCAGCGTGGGGACCAACAGCACTGGCAAGTGGGTAGAAGGAGGGAGAGAGCTGATGGCTTTTGTGATACCACTGGAGGGGGGGTGGGGCCCAGACCAGGGGAGAGACTCTGCGGACAGGAGGAGAGCAGAGAAATGAGGTCCGGGGAAGATGGCATAACAGGACCTGGCAGGGGAGGCTCCATCAGGAAGTGGGGTGCACCAGACGTCCCTGGATGGCCAGCTCTGCACCCTGGCGGCCAGTTTCAAGTAACATCATCCCCTCTTGGGAAGGAAATGTTACCGTGTCCATGCAAAAGTCCCTCTCCCCTTCCTGGAACACCTCCCCAAGCTCAGGGGCCCTCCTTAGCCACTGACAGACCGTCCTAGGTTCAGAGATAGAAGAAGGGGCCTCTGAGGCCCCGTATCCATTCTCCCCTCTCTTCTGTTTGGAGAACAACAGCGGAGACGATGGAAAAATATTTAAAAAGGAAAAGGTGGGGGGGGGGGGTGAGAAGTGAAGAAGACCCAAGGAAAGCTACTGGTGCATGCAAGCTAAAAATCCAGAGACTAGACTTGAGCTATTAAACAATTTGCTGTCGTTCTTGCCTAGCTGATTGTTCACATGTATGATGAGTCAGGGCAGATTCTATTACACTGGGAGATTAAGCAAATAAATGCTAGCTTTTGGAAACACATTAAAATGTGGGACTATGGAAATAAAATTATCTAGAAAATTGTATTAGCAATTCATTAGCTGCAGCAAGATGTGCAGTCGGGCAAGAGGCCAGGGGGCATTACAACACTGCTCCTTGTGCTGCCCGAGCCCCAGAGGTGCCTGCTGCTCCTTCCTCTGCTGCAGACTCAACCTCATGCCTGGTACCACTGAGGAGGCGGGGCGAACCTGCACTGGTTGCAAAAAACCTGCGGAAATCATCTGGTTGGCGCAACCCCTGGGAGACAAAGCAGACAGGGGTCTGGGCTCCGCTGCTTCCTTGCCTTGTGATTCTAAGTGAATCACTGAACTTCTCTGGACCAGAGTCTGATCGTCCTTTGCCACACTCTCGTTGCTGAGAGCATCAAATGAGAGACCCAGGCACAAAGAATTTCTGACTATAAAGTGAGAACAGAGCCCCTGCCTGCCCAGATGCCGCCTTTGTCTGAAGGAGAGAGTTGTGCCTCTTACTCTTGGCAGACACGGATAGTTGCCCAGGCGCACAGCTCTGGCGAGCAAAGAGGCCTGGATCCCAGCCTCCATTCCTACCCCCAGCCGGGCATCCCCCTGCAGCAACGGACAGCCTGGATGGCGCTCACGGCCACCCCGCGCAGGAGATGAAGTTGTTCTATCGATGCTGGAATGCTGCTTCCAGAAAGTTTAAACTCTAGAGGGGGCATCTTGGATGAGTTACACCATTTAGGGCTCAACGCCAAGAACATCTTCTTCCTCTAAAGCTCTCATGATGACAGCCCAGAAAACCCTTTGATACATTTATTTTTGACATTCAGCACTGGCTACTAGATTGCAAGGGCACTGGCAGAGTGAAGGCGCTCAGGAACTGCACCGTGCATCAGAGACTAAGGAAAGGAGCTGTGGGACGATTGCAAGGGGCAGATGAGGGACCAGCGCGGGGGCAGTGTTGGTACAAAGGGCCAGACAGAGCTAGAGGGAAGCTCAGACCAAATGAAGCCATTACTGAGTACCTCCAGCAAGACTCTCTTTGGAAATTAGTAACACCAAGCGATCCACAGGCATCTGATCTGGTTGGGGCCGCTCGTGCCTGTCTGGTAGGCTGGACAAGACTCCCCAGTTCCCACTGTGCGTCTGATCTCTGTGAGTCAGCAGCAAAGACGGAAACCACCGCACAATGCAGTGAATCCGGCCAACCTCAGTGTTGTCCCCGAGGTGCAGCCCACCTGGCGCGGTGACCATGGGCTTCATTCCTTCCTCTAGGAAACGGCATTCCCATTCCTAACTCAACTGCCCCTCCCAACTCCAACTTCCCAATGCTGTTCGGTGGTAAGGGACACGTGTTTTTGAGTATGTGAATTCTGCAAAGGTACTGTTTTCGATCAATCTGGAAACCATAATGTAAACCAGCCACATAAATGAGCTTGGGCTCATATGACACCTCCTTACGTCACTTCCTCTGTTCTTCCAAAGAGTGACTGGGGGCTCAGTCTTGAGCCACACTCCAAGGGTGCCTGCCTGACACAGTTTATCACTGGAAGTAATACAAGAGATTATGTAGTTAATAACCTTTGAATGAAAAGCCTGGTTCTAGGTAACATGGGCAGGGCCCATGCAAATATCCGGCGGCTTTTTGCCTTCCTTCTGTCTCAGGAGACGGTGACCCACAGCTCATCCGTCCTCCAGCCCCAAGGGCAGCACGGCCGGTTTCGGCGGCAGGGCACGTCCAACTCGTAGACTCTCGATTTAAAACAAGTTTAATTATAGCCAAAGAATGGGAGAAAGCCAAGGCCAGGGTGGAAGAGGAGGCAGGAGGGGTGACACAGATCCAGGATATTTATTCCACCCAGGTGATGACCAGGTCTGAAATTATGAGACACAAAACCCTCATGTTTACACCTGTGCCATTTCCATACCAATTAGCTCTTTAATAGAAAGGAAGGAGCAGGATCAGAGGGGTACACAGCTGGAAGAGATGTTCAGGTGCTACACCTTCTTGGAACAAGGCTCTTATTATCCCCAGCATAAGCAGTTTCTTAATCAAAAGAGCAGAGGGATCTAAATATACTCTGGCTTTTTTTGGTAAGCTAGCTATGACAGCCTCATGTGTGTGCGCTGGACGGTGTGCATGCCCGTGTGCGTCTGTGCGGGCACGCGGCCCACAGATGGGCTTGTCGGCCCAACCCCACCTGACCTCACCCAGCCTTCCCCGCCACCCCCAACAGTTCTTTTTCTCCCCAGAGGAAGAAAATATCACCTTTAGGGGGACTACAAAAACCCTGCTTTAAACTGGAACCATCTTCCACCCTCCACCCCCAACCGGACCCCCCAAATCCTTCAGGCAGGCCTTTCTACTCCCTCTGACCTCCTGGATGCCATTTCCAGCCACAGGCGACCTTGCAAGCCCCATACCAAAACCATCCCAGAGACTGCCGTCTTTTCCCCTTCCCTATCTTTCTCCTTGCTCCCTCCTCTGCCCCTGCCCCCAGGTTAAAGAATGGCATCATCCACTGGGCAAGAGAAAAAGACTGAGAGAAGCAACCCGAGGCTGACTCACCCCTGGGCAGGAAGGCTCTGTCTGTGTCTCAAGAGGGTGGAGAAGGCTACCGGTGTGGAGGGGGCAGGGACAGAGAGCAGACAGAAAGGAAATGAATGCCCAGCCAGGACAACAGCAGGGGTTCCTCCCTTCTGACTCCCCCTGTACCCGCATTTAGGGTTTGGCTCCTTTTCAAGGGGTCTACTGGAGAAAGGGCCAAGAGCTCCCTTGCTAGCTCTTCTCTTGGGCACAAGGGACAGGATCATTCGGGTTGAGCTCCTGAATCCCCAGTCTTCTTCAGAAGGTTAGCTACTTGCACAATGAGGGCTCAGTCTGCCCAGCCCAAGAAAGTGTCAGCCCACTGACCCCTAAGAAAGATAGCTACAGAGAGTAGGAGACGACCCCACTGTATCCTTTAATGTTGGCGGCCTCTCTCGCGGGACAGCTAGAGAAGACAGAGAAAACACCTCGGGAGGCCTGCCTTGAACCAGATTAGCCACAAGCCAGTGTATGGGGGCTTGTCTCCCCCATACAGAGTCACCTGCTGCTGGGACACCTTTAATCATCTGTTCAGTTACCTCCTCTCAGACCAATCCTAAAGCTAAAACCTTACCATCTAGTCATCTTGTCGATTTCAGTGTCCTCCTCCAGCCCTCCTACCCCTGTGTCCGTCCTTTCTGAAATCTTGGAAGGTAATCTATAGAACCTTCCATTTCCACAAGGGAAAGGAGGAATGTGAGGTTTTCATATCATTAGTCCAGGGAGCAGAGAGCTCTCAATGAATAACCAAAACGGGGAGGAGCTAGAGCAGCTGATTCAAATTTGTTTTAAAACTAAGCCACGGATGGGTGAGTGATTACATGTCTCAAGGCACACGCCCAAGCACGTGTGTGCATGCACACCCTCTCCGTCTCTGGGGGATGTGGCTGCAACTTCAGGCTGAAGCTCGCAATGCTGGCTTCCAGAAAACTGTGTATTTGTTTAGCGTGAGCTGCAGACACAAGTGCGTTTCATTACTCGGCACCTCCAGCTACAGTAAACAAATTTGTCAGCTCACTAGCTCATTAAGGTGCACCCCGGACACAGGGGATTTATTGGGACCTGCACAATAAAAGTAACATGAATGGATTTACTAATTTTGTCAATCACTCCAACAAACGAGCTGGAGAGAAAGAGAAACTGGGGGAGGGGGACAAGAAAGGGGGTGGAAAAGGAAGGGAAGGAAGTAAAACAGAGGAAGAAAGTTGAGTTTGGTTTACAAGAGAGTCAACAGGTTAGAGGGCGACCAGACTGGCGCTCTGCCACTGCCCAGTGGTGTAGCCACCTCCATCTAGCTCCTGGGGGCCACGCTTCCCGGGGGGTACGGGATCCTGGCGGGAAGGGTGCCAAGGGCAAACTCAACTGCAAGATGCCAAACTGATGGGAACGTGCACTTCCATTTTGCCCTCCCCGGCATCTGGTGCAGAAATGAGGGAGCCCAGGATGCAAAGCCACGCGAGGGGACGGAACAGCGTCCTCCACACCAGAAGCTACCAGCTGCCTCTCCTAGTTCTTCCCACCTGCACCTGCAGCCACTTCCCAGTCATGTTCCTGAGCCCTTCCAGACATTCCTGAATCCAAACCTCAACAGGAGAGCCAGAGGAGGAAGGAGGGAAGGAGTGGTGGGGAGAAGGAGAGAGAGAGAGAGAGAGAGAGAGAGAGAGAGAGAGTGTGTGTGTGTGTGTGCGCGTGCAGGGAGGGGGTGGGCTTGGGTGGGAAGTAAATCCAGAGAGGTATGCAGCCCTCTGGTCTGTAACTTTCAAAATGACAGCAGGACTGGGGCAAAGGTCACAGGGTCCCGGGCCTTAAGCACCTCGGCCAGCTGTGGCGGTGCAGCCTGGAGCCCGCAGGACGCCTGCCCGTATAAATCAGCGGTAAGCAGCACCCGCTGGGGGCGAGGACAATGGGCCCCCACGGGGGCAGGAGGCAGGACAATGGGGCCCGGCCAGTGCGTAGGCCCGGAACAAATGCGCCCTGGCACCACGGGGGCCCCCATTTGTGAAACTAATTGGCCCACGATTGAAAAACTGGACCAACTTCAACAGCCCTGAGAGGAAAGGGGCAGCAGCCCACGGTTGCCTAGCCTAGCCCAGCCCAGCCCCTGGGCATCAGAAGCTTCTCACAGGTACGAGCCATTCTGGTGGAGGAGCAGTGCCTTGGAGGTGGGACTAGGCAGAGAGGAAATGGGACTGGGGGGTGGGGCAGGTGTACAAAGACTACCTTAGGGACCCATGTCCAGCTTTTCCTCCCAAGACACAAAGGACTGCCTTCCTCAATTTCTCCATGACGCTTATTCGATAGGAATAAAGCTCAGAGGAGAGAGACACACCTGTCCACCCTCTGGGTTCCCAGAGGCAAAGGGCTCTCTACTTGGCACATTTGGACATAGGTGGGTAGTGAATCAGCACAGAGCTGCAATGGGTTCCTCCCTTAGTCCCTCTGGCCTGTCTTTGGCTCTGTCCCCTCTGCTCTCTGCAGGCCTCGGTCTCTAATGCCTCTGCTCTTGGAGGCTTCTGGGAAAAGAGCCCCTGAAGCATGTAGGGGGAAGTTAGGATGACCTGGGAAAGGACACACAAGGATATCTGATCTTTGTCCTCTCGCCTTACTCTTTCCTAGGATTTCTCACTAAAGATTCCCAATGGAAGAGGGGTAGAAGAGGGGAAAGCACTGGAATCTTCAGCCAGAAACCTGTCCTCAAGTCCAGGCTCAGTGACTAACTTGCTGTGCACTCTTGGGTAGGTGACTAGACCTCCCTGGGTCCCCATTTCCTCACTGGAAAAATAACGGTGGAAGTAAATGATCCCTGAAAGCTTCTCCCCCTACTCTAACAGTCAATTATTCTAGGCCTATTGAAGACTGAAAGATCCTTTCTTCCCGAGATGTAGTTCAGGCATTTCTCCTTCAAAGTCAGATTTGACAGCCTTCTTTTAGTTAAAGACATTTCCGAGGCTTCCCTGGAAACCACTGTCTCAGGCTCACAGAGGGATAGTCCGAGGTGAGGTAAAGAAAAGACCTAACCTTGAGTGCGAATTTGCTAAGGGCCAACCTAGGTCTGTCACTCCTAAACCGTTCTCAAGCAGCCCTGTGAGACAGGGAGTTTCCAGAAGATGGGGGAAAGCAAGACTTGAGAACCTAGCAGGTCCTCTCTCTCAAGTGACCACTAGCTACCTGCTTAATTCCTTACAGAAGTGGCCATCCACTCAGAAGTGGAATTCTTGGGGCACCTGGGTAGCTCAGTTGGTTAAGCGACTGCCTTTGGCTCAGGTCATGATCTTGGAGACCTGGAATCAAGCCCCACATCGGGCTCCCTGCTCGGTGGGAAGCCTGCTTCTCCCTCTCTCACTCCCTCTGCTGCTTGTGTTCCCTCTCTCGCTGTGTTTCTCTCTGTCAAATAAATAAAATCTTAAAAAAAAAAAAAGGTGGAATTCTTGAGTCACTGGGTCTGAGGGAACCTGCAGGCCTCTGAACTGATGGGATAGGGACAGGGGAGCAGGCCCTGCTCTTCCATGCCCCCAACACTGGCATAACAAGAAAGACACCCAAGTGACCCTCAGCGAGGGTGAGTCAGGGAACCAGACCCTCTGATTTCCTTAGGGCCCTGTGCCCACACATAACAGGCATCGGAGGCCTAGAACTTGATGGGAATGCACCGTGGCTCCACCCAATGTCCTTATTTGGAGAATAAGCTCTTACCAGGTTTCTTTCATTGCTTGTGTTCATCAGGTGGACAAGACATTTTCTATGGAGAGTCAATCTCGCCTGTCCCTGGTTTTCCCGAGTCCTCTTAAGGCCCCAGGGGAGGAACCAGGGCCCAAAAGAGGGGTCTCTGGGAAAACAACTCATGGGGGGTCTCATTTAACACATCCTGTAAAGCCCCTGATGTATTCCAGTGACGGTGGGGTGGAGGTAGGAGGAGGTCCAAAAAAGAAGAGCTGGGACAGACGAGAAGAGACAGACATAGACAAAGCCCCTGAGAAGAGAATGGGCTGGGGAAGGGAGCAGGGGCAGGGGGGACAGATACGCAAAATAAAGTGAAATGCTGATTGTTTCAGAGCCATTTCAATATCTGACACACACCAGGCACTGAAAAGAAAAAGCAACCCCATATAAATAAACAAAACCCAACCGAAAAGAGAGAGAGAGAGAGAGAGAGAGAGAGAGGACAGATTCATTTTACTGACATTTTAATGGTTCCTCTCCTTTCCCCCCCAGAAGATGATTACAAATTAAGCAGCATTTAAACGCTTTTTACTGTCAACAATTAAAAGGAGGCTGGGAGCCTGAGAGTGTGCTGGCCATTCATTCCCACGGTAACGGAGCTAGCAGCGGCCCCCGGGCCTTCCAATACTGTACCACACACAATGGCCGAAAAGGGGGAAAGTGCGCACACCGTTAATTTTGCAGGACATTCAGAAACAAATTAAAATATAAAGAGCTCCCGCACAAAGGTAGAGACCAAGAGTGAGGGCAGGGCAGGTCAAGCTCTCAGGAGCAAGCATCTTAGCAATGGCAGAAGTTCAGCCTGGGAACACCTTAGTCCAGGCTGCCCTGCATTCGTTTTATGGAGACAGAGTTTTATAGGAAGGATGAAGGGTGGAGGTGGCCTTCCTGGACAGAAAGGAATAAACAAGAGAACCCAGAAGCTCTAGGCTAGGCCCCAGGCCCTAGGGCGTGAGGGAAGGATACACCGGCTGTCCGAACCTGACCTTCAACCTTGGGCGCAGGTCCACGGACACCCTAGCCCTCCAGGACCCCAGGCCTGGCTTTCTCAGGTGTGTCACAAGGAGAAACCAGGTGATCTTCATTTCACCCTGGTCAAAGGAAACAATTTCATTCTAGAGTGAACCAAAAGAGCAAATTTAATTTTTCAAGGAAAGGACCCCTTTCTTTTGCAGTCTACACTGCCCCCCCTGCCCACGCGAGCCGGACGCCACCCGTTGCTGGGGTCTCTCTGAAACGCCACACCCTTCGGGCTTTGTCCCAGTATGTAGTAGTGCTAGAACTCTTGTCTGGTCTCCTCGGAATGGATTCGAAGACTCCAAACCATCTCAGGCGCCTTCGAGAAGAATCGGGTAAGGAAAACTCACCCTCAGGATAGAGGGGGGAAAGAGAGGACTGAAAACGAAACAGAGCTGGGTAGAGCAGCATGGGGTCTGGCTACGGGTCCCCTTCCCAGTTCCTGGGAGAACAGCACGGAAAGCAACAGAAGCGAGCTGGCTACTCGGGGAGGATTAGCCGGGCCTGTGTCTGTACCGTAAAGTTTAATATGCAGGAGGGGGCGACAGAGAAATAAAAAAGGCACGTCCCCTTTAAAAGGAAATATAATTTACAGTGTGCAGCCAGGCGGCCCATAGTTTCAATCTCGTTTACTATAGAGAAAACTCTGCTAGCTGTTCTCTATCCCACAAATCCGATTTAATCAGACAAGCCAGCCAGCGTGGCTTGGAGTAAAAACGGATAATTAGTAAACAGAGAGCTACTCCAGTGCTTCATTGGCATTCGAGTTGGGCTACTGTGTCGCATTTAAAATGCAGTCTGATGAAGTTTACAAAATCAAACCATTTGTTACTCCTATTGAAGAGGCTTCAGGCCACTTGCAATTAAATTGGAATTAGTGCTCAGAATGAGACACAGCAAATTCATACTAAAAAGGGATCTGACTTTGAGACATTTGACTTCAACAGTTTTCTGTGTGAGTATGTGTGTGGGTGTTACTCAAAGACGCCTCACTCACCCCAATTCTGCAGGGCTCCCCAACTCAGAGAACTTGTCCCCCACAACCTGCTCGGCTCTGAGCTGGCTGCAGGGGGACGGGGCCGCAGGGGAGGGGGGGACAGCTGACACTGGAGAACCAGTCCCTTCATTCACACCAGGATGATACTGTACTAGGGAAAATGTGTCCACAAAGGACCATATGGCTCCCTTCTGCATTGAGCCTTTGGACAAGGGGGTGGAAGGGGGGCGGGGAAGCTGCCAGAAGGCACACTTCCAGGGGGCACCGGCCCCGCCCACTTCAGACAGCAGGCTGGCGGCTTGGGGAGAATGGGGGCACCTTTTCCCCCTTGGCTGGGTTCCTGTGATGCCCCTGCCTTCCCTCCCTCACGGGTACGTGCACGGGGAGGCTTTCTGTCACCACGTCCTACCCATCAGCACACTCCTGCCCGGTGCACCACCCTTTCAGGCAGAAAAGGCAAGGCAAACTGTCTCGATGGGGCTTCCTGACCTGGAGCCCACAAAGCCCCCAAGCCGTCCAGGGACAGAATTCAGGATGAACTGGGAGAAGAAAACAATTGCATCTTTATTTTCACCAACCTCTACCTAAAATTTAGCAGCTCCTTCAATGAGAAATGAAAGCAAAAAAAAAAAAAAACAAAACAAAACCAAAAACAAACCCAAAACCCGATCAGTTGTATTAGCTACACTTGCAGCCTGGCCATCAACAGTGTAGGTATTTGCATACCATGTTACAAGTGTTACATTTACATTGAATTATTTATGCAAACCACTCCTGCAAAAATACAGTGGAGATTCAACCACTCCTTGGGCTCAACAGGATGACAAAGAATCACACATATGCTATACTACAGATGATTTTTTAAAAGTATTTTGAGGATGCCTGGGTGGCTCAGTAGGTTAAAGCCTCCGCCTTCAGCTCAGGTCCATGATCTCAAGGTCCTGGGATGGAGGCCCGAGTGGGGCTCTCTGCTCAGCAGGGAGCCTGCTTCCTCCTCTCTCTCTCCCTGCCTCTCTGCCTACTTGTGATCTCTCTCTGTCAAATAAGTAAATAAAGATCTTCTTTTTAAAAAAAGTATTTTGAGGGCCGCCTGGGTGGTTCAGTTGGTTGGACGACTGCCTTCGGCTCAGGTCATGATCCCGGAGGCCCGGGATCGAGTCCCACATTGGGCTCCCTGCTCGGCAGGAAGCCTGCTTCTCCCTCTCTCACTCCCCCTGCTTGTGTTCCCTCTCTGGCTGTGTTTCTCTCTGTCAAATAAATAAAATCTTTAAAAAAAAAAGGTATTTTGATATCTGTATTTAGAGTTTCCAGTTATAATCTCAGGTACTTTAGTTTATGCACTTAGAGACATTATCCTAAGGAAGAGCTCATGCATTTCCCCAGACGCCCCCCCGCCCCCCAGGCCCAGAACACACAAGCTATTGAGAATTCCTTGTCTTGAGGGCCAGGGGGAGTCAGTATTTAATGGGCACAGAGCTTCAGTTTGGGAGGACAGAACAGTTCTGGGGGTAGATGGGGGTGAAGGCCACCCAGCAACGTGACTGTGCTTAATGCCACTAAACTGTACACTTAAAAATGGTTAAAATGGCAAACTCCGTCATACATATTTTACCAAAATAAAAGGATGCTTGAGTCTCGACCCATCCAGAGTTGCTTGTACCTCCCACAACCCCTCTGCTGCCCAGATGTATGCAGACTTAAAACCAATTTCACTCCTTCCCCACTTTTCCACGTGGACAGAAGAACAGAACTGAATGTTCCCCCAGGAAGCACGGAGTGACCACGTATGGGTCCTTGGAAAGGACCAGGCCGAAGGTCCAGGCTTCCCAGCTGTCACCCACCAGCCTTGGGTGAGTGGCTTCAAGTCCAAAACTTTACGGTCTCCATCTCCCCATCAGAATGAAAGCCACCTGAGAGCAGGGCCTCCTTTCTCTCTAAGCTCACTGGAGCCCTTGGGTCTGACAGGCGTTCAATGACTATTTCCTAGGTAGAGGGAAGGATCAATGGACGGGTGAGGGATTAAACAAGTGCACTCAACTCTCTGGACCCCAGTCTCATCCATGATATAAAGAGGTGATCCTCAATGATCCTTTAAATCTCCTTCAGTCTGAGGGGTTCCATCTGCTGCTCATGCCTGCTCACCTCCCGCCCACAGCTCCTCCGGGATGCGGCTGCAGAAGCAGACAGGTCGGGGAGGCGCTGTGGCGGTCGTGGTCAGATGTGGAAAATGGAGGGTGACCAGCCACCACCCTTGTTTCCCAGGTCGTCCTCGAGGATGACCCCTCACTGGCCCATGAGGCCTCATGCCTTGCCCACCCCCCACCCCCGGGGGAGGAAATGGGCTGGTAATGGTGCTCAGAGGGAGAACGATGAATTGACAAGCTTGCTGAATAGACAGGAGATGAGAGGGTGCCATGGAGGCCCGAGGAGGAGGCACATAATGTCTCTGAGAGCCTGGAAGGAGGAGATGCTCCTTTCTGCTATTCAGGGAGGGTGGGGGAGGAATTTTATTATGGACAAGAAAGAAACAAAGCACCATCTACCAGACTTTCCCACTTCCCCCAGATCTGGAAGCACGCTTCCTGCAGTAGGTTGCATCCCTGACTCACGACATCTATCCCAGGGCGAGGAGGCGGCAGCGGTGTGCCCGGCAGACATGGGCCTGGGCCTCGAGGCCACCTCAGATGGTCGTGTGTTCCCCGGACAACGGACAGGCAGCCTGGCCCTCCCCTATATCACCCACACGCAGGCACACACATGCACATCCGTGACGTGTGAAGGAGGGTCTGGAGAGAAACTCCAGCTCAGATTCTAAAAAGGAGACACAGAATTGACTGTCCCTTCGTGGTTTGGGGTCCTTCTTTCCTCCCATGTGAATTCTGTTGCTTAGGTTCCTCCCTTTTCAGTTCCTCCTCTGGAGCTTCTGGGCCCTCCCTGACAGGACAGGGGCCTGCGGATGGTGACACTCAGGCCACGGCCAGGGGTCTGGCGCCCCAGTCATAAACACAGGGGCTGGAAGGGTCTCCCCTGTACTGTCCCCCAAGCACAGCTTTGCTCCATGGCCACATCTTCTGTCCTGTTCTCCTGCCTTCCAGGGACCCTCATTTCTCTCTTTGGGTGCTGAGACTTTCCTCTCCCTTGGGACACAGTCTGGAGCACTGTCTGACCCACCACGCGGGCCTGTTCTCACTCACTCCCACATCTAGCATCCTTCGAGTCCCCTTCTGGGCAGGCACCAAATCCCAAGGCTACCCACCAGGATGCTTCTTGCCACCAGGAGGCATATAGCCAGAAGCCTGGACTCTGAAGTCAGACCAATCCTGGGTTCAAATCCTGTCTGTGCCAATTATTTACCAGCCATAGAGTCATACACATGTCCTAAAATCTCTGGGTCTCTGTTCCTCCGTCTGTATCGCAATACCCGCATGCAAGGCCGCTGGGAAGACAGCAGATTCTATAGGGAAAGCGTCTGCCGTGCTGCCAGATGGCGGTGAACCGAGACATGGGAGCTGCGGAGAGTGCTGCTCCAGGGGACGGGGCGCAGGCTCTGGGAAGGCAGGTGGGCAAGGAAGCGGCCCATGGTGTTGTAGCAGGTGTCAGGAACGGAATGCACGGGCCCACTGCAGGAGGTGCTCAGAGAGAACACTCCAGGCCTTCCATCACCAACCAGAGCTGCTCCTCTAGAAAGTAGTGAATGTGAAGCTCCTTCCACCCTTCAAGTTGTCCTATCCAGAACGGGTCCTTGATCTCCAAACATCCCTAGCATGCCCTTCCCTCCCTTCCTTTTAGCTGCATTCCGTGTATATTTCCAGGCCCGCACTTCAACTCCAGCTGCCTCCTTGCTGATTCCCGGACTCCCCAGCTCCTTATCCTTCCATGGCTCCCACCCTGTGGAACCCAACCTTGGCTCGGGTCCCTCCTCTACCTCCCCACTCTGAGGGCTGCCTGCACGAACTGCCTCTCCTTCCTGAGGCTCATTAACCGCTCGACCCACCATCATTTCCTCCACTGTCCAACCAAGACCAAAACCATTCACTTCTGATAACCGGTGACCCCCATGTGTCACTAAATCCAACAGACATTTTCTCTCTTCTCCTGAGGGGACTTCTCAATCAATTACGACTGATGACCACTTTTTCCTTTTTGAAACCTCTTCCTTAATACCACATTCTCCTGGGCTCCCTCTTATTTCTTCCACTGCTTCCTGTCCAGGCTCCACATGGGTTCCGACTGTTCTAGAGAGGCATGGTGTGGGGCTTCCTCCGGATTCTGTCTTAAGCTCTCTTCTCTTTCCATACGCTCTTGTTCTACAAGCTCACCAACTCCCAGGGCTTCTAAGATCATTTACACGCCGATGACTCCCAAATACACATGCCCAGAGGGTCTTTCTTTTCTGAATTCCCCACACAACCTCCATAGACCCAGATGCACCCCTCCACGAGCTCCCCACTGGACATCTTCCTGCTATAACATCAAAACTATTCATTCTCTGGATAAACACGGCAAAAAAGAAGTTCTGCTCTCATCTTGCACTCCCCCTTTCAGTCAAGAGCTCCTCTACCATCACCCACTGCCCAAAGAGGGGGCCCCCATCCTTGATTTCTCCCCCTAAGCTACCATGCCTTCTTGCCTAGATGGTGGCAACATTATCCTAACTCATCTCCCTGCCTCCCATCCATTCACAACCATGCAATGTCAACTGTTTTTCTGAAACCTAACCCAGACTACGACTTTCTAATGGCTCCCTCTTGCCCTCAGGAAGAAGGCAGAGCTACTTAACATGGTTTTCAGGGGCCTTCCTGGTTCATGCCAACTTATCCTGCAGCCTCTGGTCTTTGTACCCTTCACCACGCCACTCCCGTGTGCTGTTCTGTGAACTTGCCTGATTCTCTCCTAGCCCATGTTGACCTCGGGCTGACATTCGTCCCTTCTCTCCCATTCACTCCATTTACGTAATGACTTTGATGACACCACCTCCAGGAGGCCTCCCCAGCTGGAGGCCTTCACGTGTGCTCTTACAACATCTTACACCTCCAGTATACCAGTATTTATCCTGCATATGACGTGTTCACTCACGTACCTGTATCCCTATACAGCATGAGCTTTATGAACAGAGGGGCTCGTTTTCCTCAGCACTGTGCTCCCAGAACCTAATACGTGATTAGGCAGCTAGTGGGTGCTTGATAGGCATTTATCAAATAGTTAAATAAGTAAACAAATGAATACATGAAAAGGTAACCTGGGGCACCTGCATGATTTAGGTCAGTTAAGCGTCTGACTCCTTTTTTTTTTTTTTTAAGATTTTATTTATTTATTTCACAGAGAGAGAGATAGAGAGAAAGGGAACACAAGCAGGGGGAGTGAGAGAGAGGGAAGCAGGCTCCTCAATGAGCAGAGAGCCCGATGCAGGGCTCGATCTCAGGACGCTGGGATTATGACCTGAGCTGAAGGTGGATGCTTAACGACTGAGCCACCCAGGTGCCCCATAAGCGTCCGACTCCTGATGTTGGCTTTGGGTCATGATCTCGGGGTGGTGGGATCGAGCCTCACGTTTGGCTCCACACTCAGTGAGAAATCTGCTTGAGATTCCCTCTGCCTCTCCCTCAGCTCCTCCCCCACTTCCCACTGTCTTAAATAAATAAATACATAAATAAATTCTTTAAAAAAAAAAAGTATACCCTATGAATACTCTGTGGGCTTGGGCCACTGGCCTTGGCGCATTGAGGTTTCTCGAGTCTAGGCCATCCATCTTTGACTCTTGCCAACTTCAAGCAAACAGCCCTCCTTACCGTCTCCAGCCCGGGCCGTGGCAAGCCCTGGGCCGGTGCATGCCCATATCTTTAACGTGGCCGACTGTCAGGTGTGCACGCTTACCCATGTGCTTTAGACCCAGAGGGCGGGTTCTCCTGGGCGTGGCTTCTCCCCCCAACCTGGAAGCCATCACTCAAGGGGTACCCGGGATAGAACAACTGAGATGTGTCTTGGAGATGGCCAATCATTCCCATCAGTGCAGGACCCAGATCTGCAAGTGGAGGGCTGTGGCATGGAGTTCCCAGATGCCGCTCCACAGCCACGGCTGGGAGCTGGCAGCCAGTAAGCACCCACGGTTCGGGACCTGAAGTCAAACCTGGCACGTACTTTGGCCCCTGGCAGGGCAGGGACCCGAGGCCACAGATGTGCTCGGCACACACCTCCTCCCGCTTCCTCCCTCAGACACACAGGCAAACCCCAGCATCAGAGCCCTCTACACCTGGGCCGTGGCCCCTCAAAATCACATCTGTGGAGGGCTTCGTCCCTTTTTAGATGGTGACTGTGTATATTATTCAGAGACTCCATTTCCACGGCAGATAGAAACCTCCTAAAATAGGGCCAATGGAAATGCCAACCCCATGGCACCCACACGCACATAAATTGTGACTTCCAGTACCACCCTGCTAGGAAAATAAAAATCGGTTTCTCTTAAAGAGTCGAACAGGCTTTTGCCTGATTTATGTTCAGTGCTACTCTTGGCTCTGGCCAAAACCCCAGTTCTTGTGGCTCTAGGGCCGGGGGCCTTGTCAGAGTCAGGGCAGTGCAGGTGTCCTCGTAAGCAAAGGTGACAACTCAGGCAGCCCCAGGACTCTCTAGCTTGCAGGCAAAGTTGCCCTGGTCATCAGGTCTCTCTCCTTGTGTCCCGACACCATGCTCACTCTTATTTCCCGATGTCCCACCTCTCAAATTCAAAGAACCCCTAAAAGTGAGAAAGGTGACCAGTGTTGACTCAATCACCTTTATGCTTCTTTCCTGTCTTGGGGAACAGTGAGGAGGTGGGATATTGGAGGCTAGTACAAGGGGCCATTCAGAATTTGAAAATGTAGATGACAGTTTCTGTTCATTCAGGTTAGCATCATTGTGGGTTTTGAAGATTTTGGAAAATGTCAATGAAAGGAGTAAGGAATCTTCAAAACATTCCCCTCTGAGCTCAGATGGAAGCACTGTGGACGTTTCCATGCCTCTGAAATCAGCAGCAAAGGCAAGAAAGAGACCCATCCTGCCAACGATGTCTGCATCAGGAGCATTTCCCCACCAGCCCTCACCCAGGCCTGTCCTGTTTCATGAACGTAGTCTGTGCAGGGAACACTGCGAACTTGTGATCCTGCACTTTCCATAACCCAGGTCTTCTCTCAGCACCTACCCATCCCTCAACCCTCCTCAGCCCCTCCACGCTTCCAACACTCCCTGGGCTGTCCATCGCACCCCTCCTTCCCTCTCCTTCCTTCTCCCTGGGCCAGCCCACTGCAGTTGCTTGCCTGAAACAGTGGCCTATTGAGAGAAGACTAGTTTCCTAGTAACACCACATGGCTGGAGAATGCTAAAGGCCACCTCTTCAGCTGAGAGGCCCAGGAAGAAAGCACTCGGGAGACGGACGGGGAGACAACTGCCACTACCTGTGCCCCTACATCTCCCAATGATGACGCTATGCCAGCGTGTACGCTTGGGTTCCTCTAGGGAACCCAGTGAGGGTGAGGGCCATCAGGAAGACCTGAGAGGAAAGTGGTATGATCGAGGAGACACACGGGGACTCCCTGCAATGCTTTCTGCCTCAGTGCATCCAGGAGTGATTTATCTGTCTCTACCTCGGCTGCCATTAGTTTATAGCTAATTTCAGACAAAGCAACTTCTACAGTCTTTGCTGGATTACCCCAAAGAAGCTCATTCTCCAAGGGATGAAGACCCCAGAGATACCAGTGTCCTGGGCCTGGGTGGGCAGCTGTGTGCCCTCTGCCTAGGGGGGCCACCTCTGAAGGTGAGGATGGAGCGCTCCTATTCACTGACATCTTCGTACAAAGGCAACTCTCTTCAGGGAGTGTCTGTTTAATTCTTCTTATATACTCAGGGATGTGACTGCTTGGCTACCCATCCCTGCACTCCTAAGGAGTCTACATGGATTCCCTGAAGGAACAGGAAGCCATCAGCCTGTGGACGGAGACAACAGGGCCAGCCGGGGGCCTCTGTGCTAGGAAAGCAGCCACCAGGCTCAATCACGCTCACCTCTTTTCCACGTCCTCAGCATGCCTGCAAATCTTCAACCAGGGACTCTGCAAAGACGTCCACCTGGGGCCATGTTTATGACAAGGTTCTACACTTTCCAGAAGTTTCTCAGTGACTGCTATGGTGGGTGTCCCCTCCCCCTCTTCAGTCAATCCGCATACCTGTCCCCAGATAGGAGCAGCGTGAGGAAAGGCTGGATTATTAAGTGATTTGATTATGTACTAATTAATTATGAGCTTGACTAATTAATTAATGGGTGCTTACCATGAGGCAACAGGGCAATACAGGAATGCTGCTAGAGCTTTCCTCCCACTTACAGGACTCGGCTCCCTGCCAGACCTGGCCACCGTGCCCACGGGGCCTGGGGACATGCTGACCCATCAGACACAGTCCTGCCCTCGAGGAATTGCCCGTCTATGGAAGTGACAGACTTAAGTGACACTCAGAAAACGCTCATGGCTGGAGTCTAAAGGTGTGGAGCGATTGGCTCCAAGTTAGAAGTCTCTCTGCATCCACCTCTCACGACAAACTCATCCTCTCTTCTGTCAGGGGCTGTAAAACGCCGTATTTCCACATGCACAGGTCCGCCCGAGTGTGCACATGCGTGCTTCCGCACCGTCACGCCCACGCAGACCTCAGTGGCCCCCCTCAGGGCCAGGGTCTGGGCTGTGAGAGAATCGCAGGCAAGCCGCTGCCCAAACTTCCCCGTCCTGGAAGGCGGCCTCTGCCTGAGCTGATTTATTCCAAGGACCATCTGGGCGCAGAGAACAATGTGAATGACCGGCCGTATTAGTCATACCCTCTTAACTCGACCCCTCCGTCCCCTAATCTTCACACTTTCCTTCACTCCCTTTGACAGAGGCCAAGGACTGGCTCTCTTTTCTCACCTCTCCCGAGGCAGGAGAAGTTTGTCCAGGACAAAGAGCCCTGCCCTCGTGCCTGTGGGCCCAGCAGTCACACTGGGACAGGCTACAAGAGGAGAGACCTGCCCCCACCCCAACACCACTGCCCTATTTGGACAGGAAGAGATTCGCTCCCCCAACAGCGTTTCCCTAGACTGCCCGGGCCTCCAGGCCGCAGGCTAGCTGGACTCAAGACTTAGCTCCAAGCACCTCATGTCCTCCAAGCTGTCCGTGAACCAGCCCCCCCACACTCTAAAACCATACACGCCCTGTACCCCAACTACCAGACTTGTGTTTGTCCTACCACCACCACCAGCTAGTCACGTCTGCCTTCAACTCTCCACCAGCTGTCTGACACACAGGGGCCTGACTGCTTTCTCTTTAAGCGACAGTCCCTCCAAAAGCGGGGAAGAGAAAGGGTCTTCTGCTCTAGCACAGAGCCAGCTCCAATCGGCCTTGAATGACCCCAACTCAGAAGCCCCTACCCTTCTGGCTGGAATAGAGCATTTAAAATACTTGCTTCCTCCCCGGCGCTGTACTCAAGGCCTGGTTCTGTCTGGGATGGGATGGAGCCAGTACCTGCTCAGACCCCAACCCAGCGTCTCACACCTGCCCAGGAAATTGCTTTTTAGGCTTTCACTTGGATGCTACACGTTGCTGTTGATGTTTGTGATCTATGGGTCTTACTGTTGTTACTTTGCTCTTTTTGTTTCTCGTGCTTAACTGAGAGTTCTGATCCATGGGGCTGTACTGATCCTGCACCCCTCCCTTCCCTACTCTGGCTCCCATGGATGACCTCGATCTTGTCTTCTCCATTCAAGTAGGGTGGGTCTCCGTGCATCTGTCATCGTGCCCGAACCCCACTACACACCCACATGCTCGTGTGCGCACGCACACACACGCCACACACACGCACACAGCCTTCACTTTATGCTTCGCCTGGTGCCAAGACAGAATTGATGGTGATGAGCAAAGGAGACAGGAGAGAAAAAAAAAAGTCAAGCGGACGATTAGCTGGCTTAGGTTTATGGCAACAGGCAGCAAACTCGTTCATTTCATGTTTTGCAGAATATAAAAGTGCTGAAACATTTTAATTTTAAATTCTTATCATTGAATTTACTGCTTTTCTCTCGCCATGATTTGTGTTGCTTTTTAATTTTTACAGTCTCTACAGAAGCCAGATGCTACTGCCTAAGGACAAAATAATAAAAACCTACTGCAGTCATGAGTTACAGAACAAAAAAGAAACAAGCAGTTGACAGAAGTTAATATCTCAATTTAACAGTGCTGCTTTGCTAATGATCCTTTGATATGTGTTTATTTAGAAAGGTCTGGCCTTGACCTTGAAGGCAAACTCCACCACAAAGTCTTTATGAGAAAAGAAAAAGACTTTATTTATAGATTGGCTTTATGTCAATCACTCTGGCAGCTGGTCCCGAAGTGCCAAGCCACTGGAGGAGACCGTAGAGGGAAGAGTGGGACACGCAGCCCAAATGAAACTGTTCATTGCAGGGTCCGTGAGGAGAAGGGGTAGCAGGAGGAAAGGGTTTTACGGAAAGTACAACCCAAATGTTCTGTTTCCTTTGGAGGCAATCAGGGCGCTTAGATTCCCTCCAGAAAATGCAACAAAGCCAAGCAGGTTGGATCTCAGAGAAGAGGGACACTAGGTAAAAGGATGAGGCATGTGTGGGGCAACAGGGCCAGCAGGAAGGATGCACCTGGTTTGGGAGGCTTCCGGGGAGATCCTTCTCTACGAACTTACCCAGAACTGTACAGAGGACTGACCGCCATCCCTCAGAAGCAGGAGGGTAGACCTGTAACCCCATAAGGCCTAGCAGTTCTGAGATCATCCTGCCACCCTCTTCTCTCTCCCCTTCCCCCTCACCAGGGCCAGGAGACTCCCACCCCATAGAGCCACATCTGCCTGTGGGAATCCTTGCTCTAGGCCACACCTTGAGGTTCCTCCAGAAGGAAACTCTGTGCACCAAACGCCTTAGGCTCCTTCCTGTGAAGCCTGGGAAACTGGCTGGGGCCGAGGCCCTTCTCTGCTAAACAGGGCCTTTTGCCCCCTGTGTTACGCCCACTGTGCTTCCCGCCCCCAATGCCTCCCAGGTGAAGTCCACTCTCACAGCGTCAGTGACCACTCAGAGGCTAATACCTGCACCTCCAGCCTGGACTTCTCTTCTGAGTCTAAATGCACACATCCCTTGGATGTTCCACGGCCCTCTCAACATATCCAAGCCTGAACCCCACATCTTCTGCTCCCAAACCAGCTCCACTTTCGGGATCTCTGTCTCAGTTGTCAGCACGAACATCTGCTCCATCACCTATGCTAGACGCTGGCTGTGATCCCGAGGCCTCTGTCCTCCTCCCCACTCCAGCTACTTTCTCTTCACCAGAGTACTCCCTAACATGTCCCCTCCTTCTCATTCCAGAAAGGCCCCACCGCCTCATGGAAGCCACCCGCATCCCTCGCCAGGATTCCTGCAGGGGGCGCCCTGGATGTGGCTCATTATCCTCACATCCAAACCGCCCCCCCACCGCCCAATGACCACCATGGCGGCCCACCAGAAACTGATCTCATCTGGCGACCTAACTTCCTTGGAAAGGCTTCCCAGGACTCCCTGTTGCCTATGGATAAAATCCAGGCTCCCTAAGATGGCCTAACAAGGCCTCTGTGGTCTGTTGGTCTTGCCCCTCTAAACCCCTCTGCCCCACCTCAGACAGGATGCTGTAAGCCCCACCACCACCACGTCCAAGTACACATGCTTCGCCCTCTCCACCAGCTCTCCTTGTTTTGGCCGATTTCCAATTCTTTAAAACCTTATGAGGTCTTCTCCAGAAGTCTTACCCGTCCCCTGGGCATCCCCTCCTCTGAGCTCCCCCAGTACCTCGGATGCAAACATCTCCACCCTTGCACCTAGTACCGTACATTAGAATTACCCACTTATGGGTCTGTCTTCCTACCTCTGTGTTCCCTGAATCCAAGACAGCAGGATTTATTCATTCAGGTTTCCCCAGCGCTTAAGCACCCAAGAGTCATGCAATGAATGTTGAATAAATGAATAGTTCGCTGTTTCAGTTCCCCAGAAGATAAGAGAAGTGGGGGTCATTTAGTGATGTGCCAGTCCAGTGAGACTCCATCAGTCAAAGGAACGTGTGTGTTCGGGCACACACCTCCAGTGCAGATGTTTGTAGGCTGAAAGCATCAGGCTTTTTCAGGTTTCTCTGGGGCCCAAACAGGTTTTTCCAGACCAGCTGGGTGGGCATTCCCCTGCAAAAGGTCATCCGCAGTGCTGCTCCCTGTCCTTGTCACCCAGACTCCTTCTGACCAAAGATGAGAGCCAAGTCAGAGCCCATGTTGACCCTAACAGCAATTCATCAGCCTGGTGAGGGTGGGGACAGGGGAGAGGACAGTCCACCAGCCAGTCTGGGCACAAGGCCAGCTGAGGCAAGATTCAAATCATGGGCAACAAATGTCCCTACCCACGCCACCCATCCCTGCTCTGCTAGAAAGTAAGTAGCCCCCAGATCAGAGACATTTTTGCATTTCTCCCCACCCACCTGGTATACCAAGGCTGCTGATTTACAGGTGCAGTGGGGAAGATGGGGAGGGGGCTCGTCAGAGAGAAGGAGGGGAGTGTACTCTGTAGCTCAGCAGCCCCCTGGAAAGGTTTGCTCAGGGCTGCAGGGCCTGTTCTTACCAGAGATAAAGCAGGAAAGGTGAAGTGGAAACAAGTGGAAACCACAGCCTTACCCTGGCCTTCCCTCATCTATGCTCTCACACTCCCATCCTGGCTGCTGCGTTCAAGGGCTTCCCTGAGCCAAAGGCTGCTCCATTTCTGGGATGGGACCACAGTCAGGGACTGGCCACTCAGTCCAGCCCCCTGCCTCTCTGGCTTCCCAGATAGGAGTAACCAAATTTTCTTAAAGCACGTTCGTGGACAATGCTTGAATCACATGGCCAGCATCTATTATTAGTACGGTTCATAATCACAAAATCATTCAACTTTACAATAATATAAAAATGACCCAAAAAACCCCCAAACTATAAAAAGCTAAAGGCACACACATGTGCACACACTCAGGAGAAGCAAGTCCAGAGATGGAAGATTCCCAGTCTTTTTTAGGAACATCTTTTCAACTTCTCACCAACACCTGACCTAAGCTTCTCTTCAACCTCCCACCTTTTGTGTTTGTTTGTTTAACTCAGTGCCTCTTGTTTTAGGGTAAAGACACAAGGAATTCTTTCTTACCTCCTTTGTGCATCTTTCTCTCTGTTTCTATTTTCTTCCCGTGGACAGCTGGCAGTACCGAGATGGAGATATCCTCCACCAGAGAGAGCTGGGAATGAGCCACCATGAGCCTCCATGAGCCACCATGTTTTTCCATCCCTCTTCTTGGTAAGAGCCAATTCCAAAAGTTGCAAGTGTTTGGCCAGCCTGAGCCGATGGGCTGGGTGACCCTTCGCCTCATTCCCCGCAGGATGCTTTGTCCTCTACCAGAAGGGGATAATAGAGAATGGGACAACCAGATCCAAGGGCCACTCAACAAGAGCAAGATGGCAACTTTAAGCAAGTCCTTTTATTGCAGGCAGCCAGCTGAGGTCCGCACTGAGTTATGAGTCCTTTGTGCTGAACAACTACTAGTTATCAGGTAAGTCATAAAGGATCATTCATAAAATTAGATTCACCACTTGTTTTTATAGCACTCATTAAGGGACATAAAAGACCATTCTTTTCAGCATTTTGGTGCTGAAATATAAATTCAATTAACTGGACACAGTTAAGTTCATAGATCCAGAAATACTTATATCAAAGGCGCAACTCCCAACCACAAGCAGGAAAAAAAAAAGTGGACACCATCCTCCCCCTGGCACTGGATCTCTGATCTGATGGAGCATTGCCCAGCAGGCCCCATTCACTTCTCTCTTCTCCCCTTTGCTAGTCCTTTTTCCCTGTGTTCGGAAAGGAAATGGATTTTGAAGTCTAGGAAGTAAAAAAAAAAAAAAAGAAAAGAAAAGAAAAGAAAAAAGGTTTTGAGTCCTTGGGCGAGATATGGAGCACCTCTCTTGGACCTCGGTTTATCCCAGAGATGATAATGGTCACAGGGCAATTGTAAAGGGTTAAGTACAGCAAAAATCAGTACACCTCGCCGAGTACTCAGGCACCTGGTCGGCACACAAAAAAGCAAATTCTCAACATCACTGTCCTGAAAGGTAAATTCGGTTTAACCCAACCTCCCCCGTGAAACCTTTAGTGTCGGTTTAACTGGTGTGTACAGGACACTAATGTGTAGTAGGTCCTGGGTCATATCCTGGGGTTGGAGAGAAGAATTGAACACCAGCACCTTTACCGTGGGGAGAGGAGACACAACACTGTCCTCGTTAACATATTTCCTCCTCTAAATTCCACTCCATGCGCCACCTAAGCAGGCGTCTGATTACACAGTGACCTTTTACTGCTCCCTGGCTGGTTCCTATATGTCTAGATCTAGTGTCTCCCAGCAAATCTGCGTTAGGATAGTGGGAAAACACCATATGAGCCCTGGCATCTGAAAGCTCTGAGCTCCAGCCCCATTGGGAAACCTACAGAGGTAGACTGTAGGTAAAGCAGGTTAACTGTGATCTTGGCACTCGCTCATGGCACAAATGCAGCTCAGCCACTTAGCCCTGCTGTGTGTCCTCAGGCAAGTTACCTAACTCTTCTGTGCCTATGTCGTCCTCTATGAAATCAGAGGAGTAACAATGCCTGCCTTGCAGAGGTTTCATAAGGCCTCAAGGAGGCTAATGCTCCCGAGCATACAGGAATGTTTGAGAAATAGTAGCTAAAATGGTTATCAGCGATCTACACCAGGGAAAGCTGTCCTTCTCTTCCTCATCTTGGAAACAAGAAAGTTCACCTTAAAAAGATGATAGAAGGATGAAGGAAAACACTAGCACAGTCTGTGGCACTCAGTAAATTCTTAAGAACTCAGTACAGGCTGGGCTCTCTTCTCAGGAGCAAGAATCAGATCCCCTACTTCAGTCTCTTCTTCACAGTGGTACCCTACCATCCAAATTAGCATTCACTAATTTAACTTGAATGGGAATGGAGGGGATAGAAAGGAATTAGGGTTTCTAAAGCTATTCTTTGGAAGACGATTCTTTGTATTGCATTTTTTAAGTGGGGGGGTAGGAGATGAGGACAAAACAAAGAATATGGGGAACATGAATTTCCCACAAATAACTAGCTCTAGGCAAATAATCTGTCTGCCCGAGTTTCTACCATGGTTCCATGAGCTGACAGCCCTGGGCAGTGTCTCAGCAAGGTCTCTGTCCCTTGAAGATCCTGGGTCTGGGTCATCGCCAGCAGAGGGGCCTGGGTGAGATTCGAGAGGGTGAAGGACTCCAGGCAGCAGCCAGCCGACGGTGGACAGAACACGGAAGGAGAGGCCCTGGCCTGACACATCTCTGGACAGTCTCCTGTCAGCATGTGGGTGGACAGAGGGACATTTTCCACTCGGGTCACCCCTGAGCCACAGCAGGAGGAAACAGAGTGACCTGTTCATTAGAAGGACACTGAGACCACCAGAGTGACAAGGACTTGGGGACAGAGTGCTGCGGTTTTCTATCAATAGAGGACAGGGAGCCTCTTTCTCTGCAGGTTTTGAGGAAGGGGACACAGAGCAATTCCCGTAGGACAGGGGACCACAGACTGCCTGCTCCAAGGCAAGAGAGGAGCCGAGTGGCTCTCCAGGAGCAGCTCCCCTGCCTCAAATACCTAGGATTCAAAAACAACAACAGTAGCATCAGCTGAAGTTTGCTTGGCTTCTAAACTCTGGGGAAGGACTGGGTGTGTGACTCAGAACTCACTTTCTTCCTCTAGCACAGGAGAAAGCTGGCCCAGAGGGATGGTGGTCCTTTCCTACACATCTTGGCTACGTTAAAGCTCAGGACGACCTCCCTCCTTCCTGCTTCCTGGTGAGCACAGGGGCAATCCAGAGGACTTGGAAGATGCTGGGGAGGGGGAGAGGCTCAGCAAAAAAAAAAAAAAAAAAAAAAAAAACTTTTTTTTTTTTTTTTAGTTTTTTTTTTTTTTGAAAGTCACTCCTAGCTCCTTGGGACACAAAAGTATCTGTTAAGGTAAGTTAAACCTTCTCAAGATGAATTTTCCTGCTACTTTTAATTAAAAGTTCTTTAGAATTAAAAGGACACTATTCAGAAAAGGCTGAAAAAAAAATTTCATTGACACTCCCCCCATACCCCTCCCCCTTTTCCCAAGGTAAAGAAAAAGCCGTTTTGTGCACAGCTCACCCAGTCCACACTGTACAAAAGGAGGTGGATGGGCGGCAAGACACATGAGATGACCCTTTGACCCCAGACCGCTGACAAGTCCTCAATGGCATAAATACCAGATAATCAATCACATGCCAGGAGGGCGCGTCCCCCTGCCCTCACCCCAGCGTTGGGGTTTATGAGAGATACACTGTAGATAGACACTGGCTTCTTAAAAGGGGCCCCCTCGGCATTCCAGGGGCCGGCCATAATCCTGAACCAGGCCGGCCAGATCCTTGACCATCTTGTTTCACAGCTTTCATCAAGAGCTTATAAAGCCCCTCTCCCTCCTGCGCCCTCACGGGGAGCTGGACTTCTGGTATGAAATGAAGTCAACTCTCCCCCTCCCCTCCCCCCAACCCTGATCCAAGAGGAGATGCTAACGTGACTGCCAAGAAAGCTAGGGAAGCAAAGGAGGAAGCAAAGGGGCAGAGAACCCATTCAACTCTCATGTGCCTGGGACTAAGGAGGGGTGCGGTGGCAGGAGCCAACAGGACCCCAGGAGGTGATGAAGGATCGATAATATGACACCGATGACAGTGGTCACAATAGCTGATGGTTGCTGAATGCACGGTAAGGGTCATACACCACCCTAAGCACCTCACCTACTACCTAGCCTCAAAAATAACTCTAGGAGCTAGGCACTATTATTACTATGATGCCCATTTTACAGATGAGGAGCTCTGAGTTCAAATAATTTGCCCAAGGCCACAAAGACTAAATAAATGGTGGAGAGGAGAGGACTTGAACCCTCAAGAAATGACTCTGGTCAGGATCTAGCCCCACTCTGTCCCCGGAGTCCACGGATCTCTGCCTGGAAGGGAAAGATGCTGGAAATTAATCCTCAGATCAATTGGTATCATCTTTAGGCCATAGAGCAGCCATGCAGAAGGAGGCCTTAAAGAGAGTTCTGATAGATGTGGGTCTGCAGGTCAACATATAACGCGAGGAGAGTCCAATTTCCCAGAAGGCCGAGAACCAGGCTGCTTTCGGAGGAAGAAGTGTAAACCCAGCCCACAGATTCTGACCTTCATAATAACGCAGACTCCCATCTCTGCCCTTTGGCCCACCTTGGACCCCACGCGCTCGGGCAGCAAGCGCCAGGCCCCACGTCTCTAAGGCAACAAGACTCTTCTGAACAGCCGCTCTTACTCCGAAGGAGTTTACCAAGATCCTAAACCAGCCCCTGCAAACAGGGACATGGGGGCAGGGAGGAGGAAGACAGAGCCTCTTGGTAACTAATTTTGATAATGCTTTTGTGTCAGGGTCAAAGGTTAAATATGGCCACACTAATCCGCTTCTTCCAGAATTCAAGCACAGGGGAGATTTTTCTGTAGCTTAGCAAGAGAGCGTTTTTTTCCCTCCTTGCTGGAGAAATGGTACCGTCCAAGCCTGCTGAATGGGGATACCTGGCTGCTGAGACACATTCTTGCATTCATTTGGACAGAACATCCCAGCTCCGGCCTCGCGGTCCGTTATTTATTACTGAGACCGAGGTGGAAGGAATGCAAACTGGCACTTACAGATTTTAAGAGTCCCTCTGTCTCACTCCACCCCCTTCTGAAACGCTTTCTGAAATGCTCGAGAAAAGAGAAAGAGGGAGGAAATGCTTAGGAGCCTCACACTCACCAACACACGCACGAAACGCCAGCCTTGGCTGTGGGAGAACCCCCAAGTGCCAGGCCGTCGGTTTGCCTTCGGGGTACAAAGTGCGTGCAAATGTCTTCCTCCACGTGACTTCACAGAAGGCCCACAAGGGATGTGGGGCTTTCTGACCACAGTCCACCAGTGAGGAAAATTAACTTCTGAAAGGGCAAGTGACTTGCCCAAAGGCTCGCTTCTCGTAAGTGTTTGTTCCTGCGACTGCAGGAGATGGACAGAGAGAGGTGTGAGGTGTTCTCCATGAAGACACAGGGGTCTCCCCGACAGACAGGAGACCCACAGCAAAAGGGCAGAAAGCCAGAAGCAGGTCTCCTGGAGTCATTTGCCCTGAAGCTCAGCTCTGGGGACGGGGTGACTCTGAGCAGGCAGGTGAGAGGCCAGTGAAGTGTGGAGCAGACTGGGGACTGGGGGAGGGGGGAGGGGGTCTCAAATCCAGGAGTCCCCTCCTTGCCTCCCACTCTGACGGAGACCTAATGTCCCTCCTCCTTCACCACCCCCCCTTCCCGGCTGGGGGGACAGTCACCACCCCAAGGCGGAGAGGGCAGCTCCCAAGGCAGCTAGTCGCCTTGCAAGGGATGATTGTCCAAATGTCAACAACCTGCTGCTTCCCAGAGCCTTGGGGTCAGAGGCCAGGACAGAGCACAATGGCTTTCTCGAGCTGAAGGGTCCAGGGAGAGGGGCCTCTGGGGGGTCTCCGGAATGCAGAGGCTCTGAATCCAGGCACTAGGGTCTCCTGTCTTGCCCTTTTATATCCTTCCTCCCTCTGCAAATCCCAGACACCATTAGCCTCAGAAACAGGAGACCAAGAAAGGAAGGGGATTAGCAACAGCCCGCACACACATGCGTACACACAAAGATTTATGCCGCCAGGCATGGTGAGCAAATCATTTGCCGTCCCCATAAATAAGTTCACCCTAGAGGACGAGAGTGAGAAGAAAATGCCATCGGAGCTCTCTTCCTGCCTCTAAGTCATCCCTGCCCACTGCTCCCGTCTGGGCTGGGCACCTGCCACTCTTGCCTATGATGAGGGCATGCCCCTATCACGCCCTTTCAGGGCTGCGGCTCCCAGGGGACAGGCAAGGCACGTTGTCTCGGGGTGCTGATGCCTATGCCTGTGGTCGGTGTTCAAATCACAGCTGATGAATGAGGAAGGGACTAGAGTCCAGGGAATCTCTTCCTCCTAAAACTCTCCGCGCTAGAGATTATGCATCTTGAGTGTGGTATCTATCTCACCGACCGGCCCAGATAGATAAGATTCAGTCAAAGATTCCAGGATACAGCTCCTCCTAATCTCTGCCAACCATGTGACATGGAATCCTTCATTACTGAATGGACCAACGCTGCATTCTTCATGATTTTCTCTGTCATTCAAAATACATCATGATAGTCAACTTGTCTTCACACAGCGCTCACTATATGTGCGGGAGAGGGCGCGGCAGGTGCAACAGAAGAACCAAGGGCAGAAGAGCACATAGAAGAGCTGGAATGGGAGGCGGTGCGGAAGGCACAGCGTGGGGGCACCCTTCAGGGTGCCCTGAAGCCAAAGCCCCCAAGGGTACTGAGACATGTCACCATTATACCAATGCCTGACATATAAATTGTGCTTCATGCCTTACAAAGATGAGTAACATCTTCCCAAAGATCATTCTGATCCTGACATCCATCTTTGAGGCACAGAGAGCAAGTACAGTGTTCTGATTTTTCAGACAAGGAATTTGAGACTTGCAAACGTTGAGTGACTTCTCCAAGGACATGTAGCCAGAAAATGAAGAGTAAAAAAATCTGACTTCAGACAAGAATGGATTCCCCTTTCCCACTTCTAACCAGGAAGCTCCCTCCCTGCCTTCAGTTTATCACCCCACAAAGATTTACTACGGGCCCACAGCCCCAGCGACGGTTGGGACAACACCTCTAACTGGCCGAGTAGCCTCGTGGCCAAGCGCTATGAGTGGGGTGTGCCCACAGTACGGAAGATTAAAAGGAGGGAACCCCTTTCCCTGCTTCGTTGGGGCAAGGCCGGGTACTTCCCCAAGTGCCCACCCCTCTTCCGCCACCTTGGTCTGAGACCATGGGGCATTGCACGCCACCAGCCTGGGGTCCTTCCAGAGGCAGTGACCTCCAGACCAACACATGGTTGCCCTAGCTGACCAAGTGTTTCTGACAATGGGGAGAAGTTCTAAGTCGGAGAGAAACACAGCAGGAGCTGTGGGTTTCCGGGGGCAGCCCAGGGAGGCAGGTGGGCCGCGGAATACAAGACGCTGTAAACACCATGCCCCAACCCCCACACCACGACTCTTGTTCAATGGCCTTGTACTGTTAGTGTCTCTTTAGAGTTCCCTCCTTAGCGATGGTTAGTTTTCTGAAGGTGGGATTTGGGTCTGACTTTTTTTATTTTGCCAAAATTCAGAGTGCCTAGAACAGCCCAGGAGGTAGGCAGAACGAGGGGGAGGACCTCCAGAGCCTCACGCCCATGCAGAGCCTGGAAGCCTGCCGTGCGGAGCCTGAGTTATGGACTGCCAAGGAGGGCTGCGTCAGGTAGAATCTCCTACCTGGGCGATTCACGGTAAAGGAGAAGAGTATTATTTTTTGGAGATGACAGAGTTGTGGGTACCCTAGGGGGACAGGAAGAGTGGTCCCCGATCAGGATTCCTGGGTGCTAGAGCCCACAGTGTGTCTCCCTAACTTGCTGTGTGACCCCAGGCAAATCGCTGAACCTCTCTGGGGCTCAGGACCATCCTCTGCAAAGCCTCTTGCTCTAGGTTCTGAAGTCTGGGAGCTGACAAAGGTTAGGATCCTAGCCTTCGAATTAGCCTCTCCTGATAGGAATACATCCCTAGACAGGGCCTCGTACATGGAAATGGTCATCACAGGCTCTGCTTCTACACGGTGAGAGACGTGGTGTTATGACTCACTGCTGGATGAGGCAAGTCCTCTTTCCAAGTAGAAACCAGGCCTCCGCCTGGCATCCAGGAACCAAAGCGGGGGAGCCCAGAAGCATTCTAGAAAGAGAATCCAGGCTAGGCAGCCTGATGAGGGCCTTGACCAAGACCCGGACTTCTGGACCACCTCCCTGGAGACAGGGATCCCAAGGCATTTCGGAATAGAAAAACACTTGGTGCTTATTCATTTGTCAAAAACCTCAAGAGTGTTTCCCAGAGGAGAGAAGTCAGAGTGACTCTAGGGCCCAGGGGGTAGCTTTTCAGATGCAAAGCCCCCCTTTGCAATTCCTGTAACTAAAATGAATATGGAAAAGATAATTACCTTTAAAACATACTTAATACTTGAACACATTATCTCTACCTGCAGAAAAGGAATGTTATCTGATGGGATCTTCCCCATAAGCTTAATCAAATTGCTATCTTAAAACTCTCTGGAGTCCTGTGAAACAGTAATAGAAAATCCGAAGCAGAGGCTGGAAGCATTTTATATTTGTTTGGTTGAAGGGAATGTGTATCCCATCTGACAATGGGCACTTAGAGACAAAGTCATTTCCAATCTGTAATGGATCTTCTCCTAGTGGGGGCAGGGACCATTTCGTCTGACCCAAACCTGCAATCCCGCAGCTAAGTAACTTTCCCTAATGTTTGCAGAAGGAAATTCCAAAAGAAAAGCCTTTTTCCTAATACCTGTGGGGGGGGGGGGCGCCCTTCTCCTGGAGGATCATCCCCCTAGTTGGCCTTGGGACACTTAACATATGTTAAGTGAGAATCTGCTTAACTTGCTACTTAACTCTGGGTTTAACTTGGCAAATAAATCGATGCCTGTATTTTCCTTGGTTAGTCCATGCCCCGAGCAGGGCCATTCATTAAGTTAGTAGAGGAGGTAAATTACCTGCCCAGATCCTGCCCAGGGCGAGTGGCCATTTGCAAGGCTGGAGAAAACCAAAGGAAAACAGCTTTTAAGAAGATCAAATGTGAGGACTGGCTATGTTCCCAGGATCTCAAGCTTGCCTAGAATGGCCAAGTAAACAGTTACTGCGAAAGGGCCAGGCCAGGCCAGCCCAGTTATCTTGTTGACAGAAGGAGCGATAGGTAAGAGGTGATAATGTGTTGGAGCTCTGTTAGTCACTTCTGCCTGCGGTCCCCAGAAGGTCCTTCAGATAGGGGGCCGGGTCCCTGGACCAAAGCGTGGAAGGCAAAAGTTGGATCCTGGGGCACAAATAAGCCCATCCGGGCTTACCAGAGAAATGAATGGGTGTGGACAGAATCCTAGGAAACCATTACAATGATTATCAAGACACAAGCCCATTGGCATGCACGTTACAGGTTACAAAATGGCACGCGTTGCATACAATCATCCCCTGTTTGTTTAGAACAAAAACACAGTGTATTTTCTAACTTCCCCACACCAAGCACCTCTTACTTGTAGGATTCTTTTCTTAAAGTGGGCTCCCTGGCTCCAAGCCTATCGTGCTGCCTTTGGCAAAAGTGATGCCCACCCTGGCAAGCTAACGACCAGCTTTTCTTCTTGAGATCCACCCGGAAGGCAATTCCCCAGACTCCTGATGCAGGACGTCAGACTCCCATCTTGCTCCCATAGAGGGTCTGGAGCGCGTCTTTCCTCCCACCTTTCCCACTTCCCGATTCTGAAAATGGAAGAGCGGGAAGCAGAGGGAGGCACCCCTGAGCCCAGGAGGGCTGGAGCCTCCCCGGTGCCTTCTGTGAACAGCATGACTTCCGAACAGTCGCTCTGGCGTTGAACCCGTGATCTGCCTAGGAAGGCCTGTGACACAGCAGGCCGACGGGCCTGGGCTGAGCCTGCACAAACCAACCACATCCCCGGCAGTTGCTTTTTGTTTCAGCCGACATATAATTCACAAATCCTAGATGAGTACTACCTTTCAAAATGCACAATTTGATGGTTTTGAATGGACTCACCATCAATCATCTCCAATGCTCTCAATTCCCACTTTCCTCCACCTAAAAAGAAACTTCATGCACACTAGATGGCATTCCCCAATCTCCCGCCAGCAACTACCAACATGCTCTGCTTCTAAGACGGGCTTACTCTGAACACTTCCCATAAACGGAACCCCGCGACACACAGCCTTCGCACCTGCTTTCTTTCACGCCGGTGTCCACACCGCATGCATGGGACGGCATGTTCTCAGTACTTGGTTCCTTTCTACAGCTGAGTAATACTCCACAGCCCTCAGTCTGCCCATCAGTGGCGGGACAGGCCTGGGTGGTATCTAGATTTTAGCCACCGCAAGTCATGTTGCTGGGAACCCTCATGTCTGAGTCACGTGTGGATGCATGTCTTCAATTCTCTTGGGTTAGAAGTTGCTTTTAAAAAATGAATTCATGTTATAAGGTTTCTTTTCTCTCCCTCCCACTTTAAGAAAGAAGAGAAAGAAAAGGCAAAGAGTATAGAATATTTAAAACATGGTTTCAAAAAATCTGAGGTTTCCGGCTACTTGGGTTCCCAGGATCCGCCAGCCGCCTGTCCCCGTGGCTGCCCAGCCTCACACACACACTCTGACTGGTCCTCGGGGTCCCTACCGTGGGCAACCGTGATCCCCAGCCTCCCAGCCCGTCGGCAGAAATCTGTGCCGCAGCATATGAAATATTTAAGCCACTTTTCTAAATATATATATTATTTAGCCTACAGTCTATAAAATATTAACATTGTCCTGCCCACCCCCAAATAGCTACATTATTTACAGTACCATCGGGAAAACATTAACCCTTGTTTACTGACTTGTACATTTTTCCCCTATTCTGTCATGTCACTGGGCATGCAAAGACTGGGAAAGGCAACTGTGAGTTCTCCAGCCCAAGTCACAGAGCAGGCCCTGGGGATGTAGGACCTCACATGAGCTCCAAAGCCAGCCAGGACCACAGACCCCCATGCAGGACCAGGGGGGCACAGATCACAGAATCTCTGGAGCGTGGCTGTGGATAACAAGCTCCCGTCCCACTACTATTGACATCTTGCTGCTCCTAGAATCACCTGGTTATCTTTGGCCTCAGTCACCCTTCCAGATAGGACTTCAGTCCTCACTTCAGTGTAGTGGAAATCTCTCTTGCAACCTGCTTCCCCTGTCAAGGCCTCTGATGAACACGGAAAGCAGTTTGACCCAAGACAGGAATATGAGGCTCCCATACATGTAGCTAAGACGCTTAAGTCTTGGATCACTCTCAAAGTCCAATTATTTAAACGTGAAGCTATTTCTTTTAGGAAGTCCTCCTTCTTGGGACACCTGGGTGGCTCTGATGGTTAAGCATCTGACATTTGGTTTCAGCTCTGGTCATGATCCTGGCTCCATGCTCAGCAGGAAGTCTGCTTGGGACTCTGTTTCTCCCTCGGCCTCTGCCCCTCCCCCACTTCTTTCTCTCTCCCGCTCTAAAAAAATGAAGAAAAAAAAGTCCTTCTTAAAAGTGCTATTTTTCTTACTTACAATATGACCTTCATTTCTCATTTTTATAAATGATACACGCCTATAATTATTCTTCAGAAATAGATAAAACAGAAAGTAAACCACCTCTGCTCTGTAATCCCATTCTCTAAAGATACTCACTGTTAATAGAGAGCCTTCTAGAATCTTCCAGGACGGCTTCTGCGTTTTGTAGTGAATGGCACCACACTATATAACCTGCTTTCTCTAACCAGCTTCTATTACACAAAACATCATAGACATCTTTCCATGTCAGGTACTATAATTAACAGATTCCTTACCTTTGGACATTTCGGTTGTTCTCATTGCTTTGTAATTACATATAATATTGTGATCAGCAACATTAAGGGAGGCTAAAAAATTGGTCTGTGGTACATGAAGGACAAAGTTGGGGCTGAAATGAATGCCATGGGTCTCCCGAGCATTGGTTGCACTGCCCCAGGGTCTGCCTGGCCCCAGGAGAGAGGCACCCTGCCTCGGCAGGAAGCACCACCACCCCCGCCACCAATCATTCTGCAGGACACGCCTCCTTAACTTAGACACCTCCACTGAAATCTCAAGGGTATAAAATCAACTCTCATCTCCTGGTCGTTGAACTCGGGAGCTTTTCCCTTCCTCTTATCCTCCTCCTCCTCCCCCCCCAACCCCGCCACCTCCACTACCTCTACTTACCCTGCTTCTGTTTTGAATCTCTAAAATAATGTGACAAGTTAATGATGGTACAATTATCTAAATGTTTAACAGACATGTTATCTAAGTGAGTCGGATTGAGATTCCATCCCGCTGACAATAAACATCAATGGTGGAGCAGAAAGCGATAGGCAAATTATAGCAAACCCTGCAATTTCAATGCTATTAAATTTGGAGGAATAACAGCCTTGAGGCCTGTAAACTCTGAATAAAATAGGCCCTTGTGTTTGTCCAACTATTAAATCAAAATGCTACCAACATCCGAGAAAAAACAAGGCGATTTATGGCTTTTGAAGTTTCAGTTACACATTGGTTTTTATTAACTCCTTTCTGTCTTCGGGCAGCGGTGGTGTCTTGAGGGGAAAGGGTGGGAGCTGCAAGTGAAGTCAGAGGGATAAAGGAGAAAGAAACGTGTGAGATGAAGAATGGGAAGGCAGAGAGGGGAGGGGACCCAGGGTCCCAGTGGGGGCCTGAGGCTCACCATAGGGCCTTGTAAGAGGACAGCATTAGAGGGCAGGAGCCACTCTGAACAGCAGAAAGGTGGGGGTTCCAGACTCACTACCAGGGCCCCCTGACTCAAATCCCAGCGCTTCTACTAAACAGGACGTACTACTGAAACCTCTGCCTGTATGGGCTCCCGGGAGGCAGGGGCGGCGGCACTTGGTACCCCGGGACTCTGAGCCACAGTCCTCAAACACCAAGTTCCATCGTTCCCTTCCAGTTTCTGGGACAATTTTTAAGAGGCAGAAAAAAAGAGCTTCATCTTTAATCCCTTCTTCAGACACAGCATTCACTTAAATTTTTATTGAAGAAGCTTCTAAATAAAGTGAAAGATACACATGTCTTCTGCTGAGGGACAGAACCCGTAGACATCTAAAAATAGCCACAGCAAGAAGCCACCACTGAAGGCTGCCCTCCATCCCAGACAGTGGGCTAAACCCCTCACAGAGAGTATTTGAATCAGTCCTTACACATATTATTTAATCACAGTTTATAAAGGTGAAAATTAAGATTGAGAAAATTTTGTATCCCTACAAAATCAGAATCTTAGGCTGTGCTTGGTACCACAGAACCCCCCAAACAGCAATTTTTCTTGCCCAATTCACATACCCAGTATTCGGGGAAGGAAGAGAAACAAAGCAATTCGTTCCATGTCACAAAGCAAGCCTGCGACAGAGCCCAGATAAGAACTCAGCTCTCTTCTCGTAACTCATTATCGTTTCCATACACCATGCTACCCTCAACCCAACAATGACGGCTGCCATATTTCCCGTGATGATGGGAGCTGGTGAAGCAGGGACCCTAGGAGTCCCTCTTGCTGCTACATCCTAGGACCTGGCATCAGTGTCTGACACAAAGCAGATACACAAGAAGTCTACTGAGTCAATGAGCTTCAACCTTTTCCAACCCAGACTGGCCTTGGGTAAACTTTCCTTCTCCATCCCTACAGATGGCCAAGCACCACCCATCTCCTTAAAAGCATCATTCAAAGTAGCAGTGCTTCACATAAAATGTATTGCAGCAATGAACGGGCAGAGCATGGAGGATTTTTAGGGCCATGACATTATTGTCTGGTGCAACTCTGGTGTGTACAGGTCATTACACATGACTCCAAATCCACAGGACACAGGATACCTCAAGCGAACCATAATGCAAACTGTAGACTCTGGCTCCTTCCGGTGTGTCAGTGTAGGATCATGGGGAACAACCAGATCTCACTCTGGTGGGGGACACGGACAGTGGGGGAGGCTTGCCTCGGGGGCTCAGGGAGAACCATGGGAACTCTCTGTACTTTCCACTCGATTTTGCTGTAAACCTAAAATTCTTCTAAAAAATTAAGCTTCTTAATTTTTAAAAGAAGCATTGCGGGCCCCCCCAGAAGGTGGCCAGAGGGACCCCAGAGCCACTAGGGTAAAGGATGGCTTGTGTGGGCCAGCAGGTGACAGCTGAGCTGTCCTTCCCTACGCCACAGCGAGCCGCTCCAACAAAGCCGAGAGCCCTGTGCTAGGAAAATAAAACTCTATATTAGGCATCAAACATGCCTTTATAGTAACAGCATGAAATGAGGTCAAGAGTAAGTCTATGCCGGCGTGCTGACTGTACGAACAGCAGCATGTGACTCTCCCTCCCAAAGTGCCCATGACGTTCCCTGGCTGTTCCCGAGCTCAGGCTTTCTCATGTTCAATTCCTTGGCACACCACGTGAAATGCTATACAAATCACCCCTGATATTTATAAAAGTCAAAGGCTGTTATGTTTTCAATGGGGAGGTCACGCCAACTTGCATGGAATGCATGTATTCCTCCGATGACCTGTCCTCCCCCATGCCCTCCAGCTCGGGCAGGGGCTTGAGGCTCGCTCTGCCTTTTTGTCCCTGTGAAGTTGTAGGTAGATTAAGTTGTTGGTCGTCATGTGGCTCTGCACCCTCTGCCCCCTCCTCCACTGGGGCCGGTCCCCGGCTGCTGCCTCTGGGAAGGAAGGGCCGGCACAGTTGCTGGTTCACCTACGGTGGTGGGACAGGGGCCAGCACCCCTGACGAGGCTCCTCAGGGCCCAGCACCGCCCTTGTGCCAGATCTGGGGCAGGAGAGGGGCAAGGCGGGCAGCCATCTTGAGGGACAGAATGGGGCTGCTCCTCCTTTTAAACCCTCTCCCACCCCTGCACCTCCTGCCGCCCCTTCTGTGCTCACCCACCACAGAATGTTCTCCAAATAAGGACTTCATTTTCTGGTCTGAAATTCAGAGCCAGAGACTGTCCCTGCAGTTTTCTCCAAGCACCATCAGGGATGAGAGAGGGGCTGGCAGAAGCTGAGCACTTCACACGGCAAGGTGGGGGTACAGCTCTGCACCTGCAGAAGGGAGGGGACCGTCACCCTGTTGCAGAGTGTGGGTGTCCTCACTGATTCCTCCTTCCAGAGCTCCAGAAAGTTGCCGTCTAGCACTAATTCTAGTCTGGCTTGTTTGTTCTCCATTGGCCCCTTTTTTCAAATAGGGGTTTCCAACCCCTGATTTCACAGGCTATTGAACAAGCAGAGTCGACCCCTGGTCTGCATATTAGGTTCAAGGTCCAGTCCCCACTGGGGAGGGAAGACAGCATTAAAACATGGGCTCTGGGCTACAAAAGGCCAGGCATCCAAGCTAGCTATACCCAGGCTGGCCTTCCTTAATCTTTCTGGGTCTAAGTTTTCTCTAGCAAAAAATAGGGAGGAAAAACGTGTCTGTGTTAGGACTACAGCCAAGACCTAAATAAAATCAGAACTCCAAAGCATCCAATAGAGTACAGCTATTGTATTATCTGTACCCAAGGCAAGTAGACCCCCTGGGTTCACTGACTTCACAACACTGTCATCTTCAGGAAAGCGGGAACCAGATTTCGTTCACCATCACTTATTGGGTCCCCAAAATCCTTCCACATGGTAGGCACTTTTTTTTTTAAAGATTTTATTTATTTATTCGGCAGAGAGAGAAACACAGCTAGAGAGGGAACAGAAGCAGGGAGAGTGAGAGAGGGAGAAGCAGGCTGCCTCACTGAGCAGGCAGCCCAATGTGGGGCTCGATCCCGGGACTCCGGGATCACGAGCTGAGCTGAAGGCAGACGTCCGAAGACTGAGCCACCCAGGCACCCCAGTAGGCACTTTCTAACTTAGGAAATAAGTGAAAGAATGAATGCTGGGACCAAGCAGCTGCGTAGTCTGCGTCTAGTCGCCAACCCGGTGGGGCAGTTGGCAGGCCTGGAGGAGAGAGCTGAATGTCTTCAGGGCAAGTCTAGATATCTAGGTCAACCTAGCATCCTGGGCCTGCAAGGTGAGCCTTACAATTCCTAGCCCCAGAATTCTTAAACCTGGCAAAGGCTTTAGACACGTGTGTCTGCCTCTCTGCCTCACCAGGGCACTAGATGGGCCTTGGGTGGGATGACAGACACAAAAAGTCTACCTGAAGAAGGCAGGGACCCAGAATCCCCAGGCTCCTGATGGTAGCAGACGCAGGCCAGGATACCGGCAGGAGTCTTGAGATTCTTGAGCCTTCGAGGGTACCGACCAATGAGGCCTGCTCTAAACCGTGGCCAGGCATGCTCCTGGTACGCCTGGAGGGTGAGATCCTATGTAAGGCCTAGGCTGAGTGCTTTGCACAGATTACCAAATTAAATCCTCAAAATACCCCTAATAGGCTAGGCCCCATCATTACCCTCACATTATGGAGGAGGAAACCGAAGCTCACAGAAGTTAAGCAACATGCCCAAGGTCACAAAACTAGTATGGGAAACCAGATGGTCTGACACCAGATCCTAAGTTCTGGGGGGCACTATGCATGGGACACCCCAACTTCACACTCTTCAAGCCCTAAAGGAACACCTTCCCTGAAACCTGTAAGGCAAACCTGAGCCACCCTCTTAGGGTTGAAACGTGCCGAGTGGGTAAAGCCCCCCCAGAGAGCCTCCTTTCCATTCCCTTGTCTTTGCGCAAGCCCATCCTCCCCAAGCAGCCATGCACTTAGACACCCTTCCTACTCCTTGGGCTCTCATAGTCTCTCTGGCCTGACCCACCCGGACCCACGAGGGCCCCATTGTCCCCATGTGCTTAGCACAGGCAGGAGGCAGCTCTGATGTCCCTATACATAAATGAAAAGGCTGAAAGATCCAAAAGGTCCCCCGCAAAGCCCCTCACCGAGACCTCTTCCTTGCCGCACAGGGCACACTCAAGACCATCTCGACCCCCTCGCCTTCAGCTCAGAACGGAGGCAGCTCCCCAGCCCTCTAATTAACGTCACCCGATCCCGTCTGTTGCCCCCAGGCCCGTTCAGGTCCCAAAATGGGATGTACAGTGGCCTGAACAACATTATGATTTGTAAAACCCACTCCTAATTAGTTTGACTTTGAATAAAGAGGGTAATTATTTTTAAATTTATTAACTGCTGCCTGGCCGGAGAAGTTTCCAGATCAAATGACACAGAGAAGCTATTTCTGTTCAGTGATGCAGCAATTTATATTACTGATCGGTCATTAAAACCTCTGGCACAAAACCACTTGGGTTTCCTGAGCCAAGATAGTGTCCATGTGTCAAATTTCAAACCCGGAGTATAAATTAAGCCCTTAATGGTATTTATCAGTTTATCTGGACTTAAAGAACTACTTACTAATTTAAGACATGCCTGATATAGAACATCTGCAGTACACCGGGTGTGCGTGTAAGTGTGTATGTGCGTGCGTATGCGTGTTTTCTCACTTTTTGTTTTACTGAACACTTAAAAAAATCTGATGTGTCAATGAAGTACAAGCATCTTGGGGAGCTGTGTAGTTGTTAATTCCTCGCTGCTCTGCAACCCAACAGTTTGGAAGCAGCAGTGTTTTTGCAATATGTATTTGTCATAATGTAAAAGGTGTAAAGTGATCTCTGTTTATCTCCTCAAAGTCTTCACTGTACCAAAACAGAAAGCTGAAATATGACAACAAAGCCGGAGCCCAGCCCAACCACAAGCAGGGCCTCCCAGAGCACCAGCCAGAGCCCACCAAGATCTTGGGGGAAGGGGTGTGGGAGAAGTCACACACACGTACCCCACGATAGAAATCTGGGTCAAGTGGGGTCAAGAGGGTGAAACATCAAGATGCCATTCACTGGGCTAAAATGGAATGAGAACTACTTTCTACAAAATTCATTTCTCGGTTTCAAAAACACCTACAAGACCTCATGATCACCCATCTGACACAATGCTGCAGGTCAGCTCTCTCCGTCCCCGGCATGGTAGCTTTGGGCATGGAACTCCCAGACTCAGCTGGTTTCAGGCAAGGTGTAGTCTGGCCCAGGAGGGAGATGCCAGTGTTAGAGTGTTGAAGATTCTTAGTTAAAGGGGTCACAGGGATCCAAAAGAGCCCTGCCCAGACAGGGCCCTGAGCCAAAGGATCTCTGACAAGGTCTCCCCAGGCATTCAGCCAACTCCTGAGGACCACAGGAAGTCACTCTGGAAGCTGTGGGGGGCAGGGGGAAGAGCACTGAACTTGGACTTGGGTCAAGTGCCAGCTCTCCACTTCCTAGTGGTGGCTTCAAGGCCTCCATTTTCTCATCTATTAAATGGGTATGATGGAGAAATGTATTTTATCCACTAAGGTATCAGAACTATAGAGCAGCATAACCATGACCTTCCCTCTCCCCAGGGTCTCGGCTCCTCTTCCTCTTCGGAGCACTCTCTGCTCTCCTGTCAACTCTCCAACGTTACCTGGCCCCCGATCTGTCTCTCCGTGGCCCAATAACTTCAGAATTACTGTCAGCATTCCTTACAGTTAGACTGTTCCCTGCTTCATGGGCCCCCTTCCTTAGAACAGAGATGGCAAGTGGATTTCCAGTTGTGCTCTTCCTTTGATTATTAGAGGAGTCTCAGGAACTACCTGGGTTCTGCAGCAACAGTGCTATAAACGAGCTCTGTCTTGTGTCAGGAAGAGCCACGGATGAAGGATAAGGCTGCCATGCATCTGTCCTGCCTGTCTCCCAGGCTAGGGGTGGCCCAGTGCCCGTGACCACTGGGGGAGCCTGCCCACAGCTCCGACCCAGGCAAGGAGGCAGCCCTTCCTGAAGCACCCACCTTCACCGCTCATCCCTAATTTGGATTCATTTTCTCTATTTCTCACCCCTTTCAAGAACTCCAGTGACTCAACCTGGAGATAGAGCCGAAGTGAGGGGCGCCTGGGTGGCTCAGTCATTAAGCGTCTGCCTTCCACTCACGTCATGATCCCGGAGTCCCAGGATCGAGCCCTGCATTGGGCTCCCTGCTCAGCGGGAAGCCTGCTTCTCCCTCTCTCACTCCCCCTGCTTGTGTTCCCTCTGTAGCTGTGTTTCTCTCTGTCAAATAAATAAATAAAATCTTAAAAAAAAAAAAAAAAGCCGAAGTGAGCCAGATGGGCAGGGCCCTCTTCTGCCGTAGGAAGGATGGCACTGCATTTCCTTTGCAGGTGAGGAGACCTCCAGGGCAGAAAGGACAAGAAACCAGTTAAGGCCATCATCCTACTGCAATGCAGTTAGAGCCCCCTCTCGGGTTTCTGACTCAAATTGCAGGTTTTTTCCAACCACTAGTCAAATAGACTTTTCTGGGGCGCCTAGGTGGCTCAGTGGGCTAAGCCTCTGCCTCCAGCTCAGGTCATGATCTCATGGGATCGAGACCCGCATCGGGCTCTCTGCACAGCAGGGAGCCTGCCTCCTCCTCTCTCTCTGCCTGCCTCTCTGCCTACTTGTGATCTCTCTCTGTCAAATAAATAAATAAAATCTTTGAAAAAAAAATGGACTTTTCTGGAACATGTCGGCCACTTTCAAATTCTTATCGACTTAATAAATCGTAGAAAAGCACTGGTCCTAAGACGGCTTCCAATTTTCAAAGCTGAACCAACCTGGGTTCTAAAAGGAGGTGGAAATGTCATTACTGCCACTGAACTGTATACTTAAAGAAAAAGTGTAATCCACCAAAATGCATCAATTGTATATTTTTAACAGGTAAATTGTATGCTATGTGAATTCTATATCAATAAAGTTGTTTGAAAAAAATACTAGAAAGCATGTCTGCATTGATCACTGCTGTATCCCCCCCCCAACCTGGGGAGGGGGGCCAGGCACACAGAAAGTGCTTACTAAGTGCACAGGGTCTGTTCGCAAATAGCCTCCCCTCCTGGTCACCCCCCATGGACTCAGCCTCTGGCTCTGAGCCTAGCCGGGAGGTGGCCTGCTTTCACAGCTCAGTCTCCACAGGCCCCGCATCAGAACTCTCGGAGTGGGATTCTCTGTCACGTGTGGTCTAGCCATAAGAAACTGGCTGGGTTCTGGGGACCCCTGGGTCTTGCCCTGGCTTTCAAAATAAGTAGAGCTCCAGAACCCCAGGCAAAATCACATGGCCGAGTTACCTTCTCTCTAACCGAGCCAGGGAGACGCTGGCCAAGAAAGCACTCCTCCAGCGGTCACAGACCAATGCCCATGACACCATGTTTTCCACTTGGGAAAGGCAGATCGTGGAGGTCACAGGACACAGAAATATCCCTGACATCATGGTGTGGCGGCAGCAGCAACCAACTGGTCTTCCTTCTCCCACGTCAGTCCCCCGTGGGAGCCTGGCAGCCAGTCTCCAGATGCCCACCACACAACACACCACCCTGTACTTGTCTGTCACGACCCCCGAGAAGGGGAGTCTAGTCTCCCGCCCCTCGAGTCTAGGGCTGCCCTGTGCCTGCTCTGGCCCATAAAGCATGGCAGAAGCGACGGGCTAGGTTTCCAGCCTAGCTCAGAAGAGACCTGGCGGCTTACACTTCCAAACACTTGGGGCCCTGAGCTGCCACAGAAGGAATTCAGACCGCTTTACTGTGGAGGGAGGCTGCGTGGCTATCCATGACATCAGCGCCGTTGGGCCTGCAGAGGACCCCAGACCCACATTTGGTTTGACTGCAATCTCATGAGAGACCCCAAGTGAAAACCAGCCAACTGAGCCCAGTCAACGCGCAGGAAGGACACTGTCAGAAATGACAACACTCTGCTGCCTTAATCTGCCAGTGGGGTGGCTCGTTACATAGCAGTTACTGACTGACACACTCCCCGTGCTCAGTTCCCCACACGGGAGCCACAGTGAGCCTTTCCACACATAAATCAAGTCATGTCATTCTTCCATTCAAAACCCTCCAATGGACTATTGTTTCCTTCTCTCTGTACATGTTTGTGCACGTGCCTGTGTGTGTGTGTGTGTGTGTGCACATTTACTGAGATATCATTTACATACCATATAACATGTAACTCATGCATCATACGGCTGGATAGTTTTTAATATATTTTGAGTTGTGCAATCATCAATTCTCAAACATTTCATCACCTCCCCCTGAGCCACTCCCCATTTCCTCTCAATTCCCGAAGTCTCCGGCACCTAATTTACTTTCTGTCTATAGATTTGCCCATTCTGGATGTTTCCATCCAAAATGGAAATCATACAACATATGGCCTTTTGTGATTGGCTCCTTTCACTGAGCAAGGTGTTTTTTTAACATTCGTCTATGTTGTAGAGTGTATCACTCCTCCACTCCTTCTAATAGCCAAGTAATATTTCATCCTAGGTGTAAATAACGTTTTATTTATCCATCCATCAGTGGGAGGACACTGGGTTATCTCTACCTTTTGGCTTTTATGAATAACGCTGCTGTAAAAATTCACATGCAAGTTTCTGTGAGAACGTATGAACGTATGTTCATTTCTCTTGGGAGACACCTCAGAGTAGAGTGGCCTCACGTATGGGACCTCTATGTTTAACATTTTGCAGAATGGCCAGACTACTGTCCAAAGTGGTCATGCCATTTTCCATACCCCCAGCCCCATGTAGGGTTCCAAGTTCTACACGTCCTCACCAATACTTCTTATGGCCGTACAAAAAATGACTTCACTGTCACTTTGCTGTGTATTTCCCTTATGATGGCCCTAATGGTGCTGAGCCTGTTTTCATGCACTCATTGACTATTTGTCTATTTTTGGAGAAATGTCTATGCAGATCTTTTAAGTGTTTTTTATTTTGGTTATTTGTATATTTAATATTGCATTCTAAAGTTCTTTATGTTTTCTAACTATACATCTCTTATCAGGGATATGATCTGCAAATATCTTATCCCCCTCCAGTGGCCTTTCAGCACACAGAGAATAAAATCTAAATTCCTTACTAGGGTTGAGAGACCCCCACCCCGACTTCTGGCCTTATCTATCACCACTCTCTGCACCTCCTCTCTCTGCCCTCCTCCCCACTCCCCTGCCACAAAGCTTCTCATGGTGTTCCCTGAGCCATCAAGCTCAGCCCAGCCTCAGGACTTCTGCAAGTGCTTGTTCCCTCTGAGAGGCTCACTCCCTTGTGTCGGGACCCTGCTCAGACTTCACTTTCTCAGAGAGGTCTGGCCACTTAATCTAAAATACCACTTTTCTCCCTATCACTCTTCCCCTTATCCTGCTTCATTTTCCTACTAGCACATGTCACTACCTGACATTATATTACACACTTATTGCCCACACTGTCTCCCCATTAGGATCACAGCTCCACAAGGGATAGGAACGCCATCTGTCTCGTATGTTCCCATACCTTAAATGGGACAAGCATGCTGGGCACATTGTAGGAAGTCAATAAGTATTTTAAAAACATCTACTCCTAGGTATGAACTGCTTACTATGAGCCAAACATTGTGCAGAGCATGTCCAATAAAGCACCTTATTTCATCCCAGTGACAACACGACAGTGTGGAGGTAGGTCCGATTACAACTCTGCTCTTCTAGCAGATGAAGTGACCCCAAGCAAGAGTGTTTCAAGGATGGATCCCTGGTCTCACAGGCAGGAAGGGCAGGGCCAAGGTGAGACCAGGTCATCCGAGCTGCCACACTCCTGGTCCCACTCTTAACTAGGCCAAGTCCCTGTCCCTCCTTGCAGGGCCCGCATCTGTGATACAGGAGAAGCCTCCCACCTTACAGAGTTACAGAGAGACATGGGGTACGGCTCGGAGCTACACTGAAGATGACTGACGGCGGTGGCAGTGCTGAGGCCAAGCGACCAGGGCTCTAACACCAAAGGCGGTGGCCCCACCAGCTGAGCGGTTCACAGGCGTCCTTATGTAGACACTGCTTTCTTTTATACCATGACTTGACTCACAGCAGGAAGACCAGCCCACTGTGGCCACTGAGGGTTTCAGAGGTATTCAGATAGAATGCGAGAGGTTTCCCGACCATTCACTGAGGGAAGGGGATGCTAGATAACATCACGGACCTTCTAAGGCCTCAACAAGAGCCTGCTAGAAGGCTCTGTGAATACAGGGCCCTGGAGGCCTGTGAGACCTCCGCCAGGACAGCTGCTGCTACGTGGCAAGGTCGCACGTGGATGTTCCTGCTGGCCGGCCCCATACACGAGTAGCTCAACAGGGCACAAGCTCCTAGGACATGATGAGATGTCACGTTTGCTGAAAGGGGGTGCCGCCAAGCTACCCCATACCCGCATGCCGGCACGCTGGAGGACCTGGAGAATGGAGATCCGTTAACTCACCAGTATGGGTCTGTCTGTGCGTCTCCAGCGCATCCTCCTTCGAAAACTGGGCTCCACACTGGTCACAGACAAAGGCTTTGGCACCCGCTGAAAAGAAAGGGAGGCAGTCACCATGAGAGTGATATTCTGTTCGTGGGGAAGGGGTCCTGGGCTGAAATTGTGTAGGTAGACGCTGGGGAAGGGGGCTGGATACCTGATACCTTTGACGATCCTGAGTCAGGGACAGTCGCTGGCCCTGGCAGCCAGCCTAACCCCTCCGCCAGGACGTGACCACCCACCCAACTGAGCTCCAGATGCCACCAACCAGGGTCTCCCAGAGAGAAGAGGGAACAAAGTCAGAGTAACCAACACAGGCAGAGAGAGAGTCCCGATGAGACACCCCAAAGCAGCAGGATTCTGGGAGGCTGGCTTCACAGAGAAGAGTACAGGATTCAACGGGGATGGGAAACGCGCCCTGTTGGGTATATCGTACCTTATGGGAAAGTAGGAATTGCTGACGTAGCTCTACTTGGACAGCCCCTGACTCAGTATATCCAACACCAGACTGTCTGCCCCAACTACCCCCTGCACGTGACCACTTAAAATCCCCGAATGACTCTCTGCGCCTTCCAGATAACATCCAAACTCCTCGTCAAGACTCACAAAGCACTTCTGGGCGTGCTGAGAGTTCTGTTTCATCTCTCTCCCTCACGCTTGCTGCCTGGTCTCCAGCCCCACTCAGTGGGTCAGGTTCCCCAAAGGGGCCTTCCCCACTGAGCAGCCTCTCACACCCTTGTGCTCCCCCCGTGTCTGGCACTCTCGCCCCTCACTCCTGCCCTGCAGGGTAGCACCATCTACACACGAGCTTCGAAACCCTGCCCTGGCGGCTGGAGGACGCAGCTCTTCCCTGGGCTCCCGGATGTTCCAGATCAAAGGCTCACCGTGTGCTCTCCTAAATGCCTGTGGACCCGTCCCTGTCTCCTGCACAGCGGCATCGACCCCACACCCTGTGGAAACCTGTTGCTGTACGTATTTGTGGCATCGACAAAATCAATTCGGTGCAATTCAAATTGATAAACTTTTTCCAAACCATTCTTTCCAAGGCTCAAAGCAGCAAGGCCACAGCATCAAGATAACAAGACTTTTTCCTATTTGCTAATAGTCTTCAGGGTTCTGGTAGGTGATTTCATTCAGCAGGCACCTGTGTCAAGACTTGGCCGTTTTCATTCTAAATGTCTTCTAGATACATCTTTCGCATTGCCTATCGATTCTCCTGGACCCATCCAGGCCCTTGTTGGATGGTGCACAGAAGCCTGGTGCCCCAGGACAGCCGCCACCCCCACAGCTGGCCTGATTCACCTAACACATGCAGGTGCCTCGAAGGCCATCTGCTTCCTTCCTACTCCTTGCTCAAGAAGTTACATGGCTCACAGCCAGCGCTGATTCTAAATTCCTGTACGTGGCTGTGAGGCCTGACCAGCGAGCCACCCAGCTCCAGGGGAAGCGGTCATCACCAGCCGTGGGTGGAAGTGCTGGGCCCTCCCTGAGCCTCTGCGTGTGAGGACCGCCTGGTCCCAGTCCTCTGACGGATCCCGCCCCACCCCATTCCACCCTCAAGCCTGGAGGGCGCGCATCAAGAAGGCCGGTTCTATCTGCCCATTCCAGGACACCCTACACACCGTTCCTTTCAACCCTGTGTTTTATGCTTGCATGAGAATCTCCTAAGAGCCAGAACTTTTTAAAAGCTTTTCTTCATTTATTTGACGAAGTAGGAGAATGCACAAGCGAGGGGGATGGGGCAGAGGGAGAGGGAGAAGCAGGCACCCTGGTGAGCACGTAGGCCCCCGAGGCAGAACTTCTTACACATATTTATAGTAGAAACCTAGCGCTACTTTTCAACCATCTCAGATTTGCTGAGGCCCTACCAGATTCCAGGAACGATGGGGAGGGTTTAAGATACATTGTTGCCTTTGTTCCTATGAATCTTTAAAAGAAAAAACTGCTATTACAACCCCCCCTCGTTAGTAGAGGAGAAACCTCAACCTCAGAGAGGTTCCGTAGTTTGCCCAGTGTCACACTGTGGGTAAACGAAGTGGATTTAAACCCGGCAGCCTGACTGCAGAGCCTTTGGTCTTAATCTCTGTGTATCTTGGCTCCCCTCGGGCTCCATCTGCAAAGATGCTTCATGGATAAGGTGAGATATGGGCTTCCTTCCCCCAACTCAAGAAAATAAAATTCCAATACACCCCTTTTATACATCAAATTTCTGTGTCAAATTCTAGCTGGAGAAATAGTTCCATGATTTAAAAACAAACAAAAAAAAGTTTTAAGAACTTCTTCCTTAGAGTAACAGCATGTAGTAGAAAGAACAGAACTCAGAATACAATTTGTAGCAAAATGGGCTTATATTAAACCACAGTAAACAGTTCTTGGCAGTGAAGGGTAAAGGGTCCCTGGGTATGTACAGAACGTCAGATGGCCTTGTCTAGGTTCCAACTGATATATACAAAATATACCCTCTACTAGGTACTCAATAAACATTACTTGACTGGCTGAATAAATGAATGAAAAAGTGCCCGAGGAAAGATATGGAGTCACTTTTCCTTAAGGGCTTTAAATATAAATACTGCCAGTTGTATTAGGTGCTGGAGTTGAATTCTGCCTGGAGACGGGAGGTCACGATCACCTTAGGGTGTCCCTTCAAAGCTGCAGGGTGTCCTTGGACCAAGTGCCTGTACATGTCTTTTATGGCTTCTAGACAGAGTTTTTAAAGGAACCTGATGGCAAGACAGTCCCGATATGTATTCATGCAGGTGGCGGCCAGGACCCCTTTCTGTCCACTTACACTAGAAAGGCAGCAAGGACCTCAAAGAGCAGCGTGGACCCAGCAAGTGGATGAAGCCACAGCCTTCCTGCCCGGAGAAATTCTCCCCAGCCCCGAATCATTAGCTGGCAATGATTTCCTGCAGATCTGTAAGGGATCTGACTTTCGCTGCATTTCTTTCTTTGATTCTCACAGTTCTCACGGCTCCGTAAAGAAGAAAGCGGATGGGGAGGCCCGAGGAGGGCAGCAGGGACCAGAGAGCCCCTTGGGCTTAGCCTCACGCAGGAGCCCTGCAACCAAGTGGGGGCCTCCGCGCCGCCGTCTGAAAGGGATGTGGTGTGGAGGGTTCTTAGAAAACAGCCATCCACACGGCGACGGTAGCATCTGCTTTAAGGACCAAGAAGCAGAGAGAAAGGAAGGAAGGCAGGTAGGAAACGAAGGGCCGGATGTGTGCCATCGGACAAGTTCAGATGAAGATAAAAACAGATCAGCACAGGTTGCTGGGTTGGCCTGAGCCTGACCACATCTGGTTGCCCTCAGTGTCCTCCTCTCTCCCTGTCTGCCTTGCTGAAGTCACGACACTGAACTGAGGCCGTGAAGTCCCCTGGCTTCCGTGCAGAGCCTGGTCCACCCGGACGGGTCAGAACTCCTATCACGCGTGGAGATCACAGACATAGGCTCCCATCTCAGGTCTTATTTGTGAAGCCCTAAGACTCCCCCATCTCCACCGAGACCCTTAGCCCTCAACTCCCCAGCGTGAGCCCAACAGCAAAGACAGGCAGTTCCCTGGCCCAGAAGCCCAGCAATGAGAGGCAGAAACCCCCTCTTCCCAAGGAAGCATGTGCCTTTGAATTGTCTCTGTAATGGCTGGCTCAGAGGCAGAAATATTTGGCAGCCCTGAAATTAAAAGTGATAAATTTCCTCGCCAAGCTTTGATCAATAATAGAGGCCTCATCTGTTAATCAATAAGACAGTCTCTGCCTGTTTACTGTGCATATGCTGTTCGCTGCTGCCTTCACTATGATGTCAGGTTTGCATTAAAGCAATTCAGGTGTGTATAAACCACATGGCTATTCCCAAAATGAATTACAGTGACATCATCCAGGCACTAATACATTTATAAAGCATCAATGCGAGGCAGGGATGGAGGGAGGAAGGAGGTCATACCAGTGGAGCACAACGGGTGCATGGGGATAGGTCAGCATTTACCCCCGCCAACAAAATTTCAGGGACTCATCTTGGGAGTGGGGAGAACACCAAGACACCGTTCAGGAGTGGCCAATGCCTTGCCCTATCCTTCCTATACACAGGGATGTTTTTTGGATGTCCATTAAGAGTATGCCCAAAGGTGGGTAACAGTAAATGAACAAGAGGGACAAAATCCCTGCCCTCAGAGAGCTTACATTCTAGAAGGGAAGGCACATCTTAAAAAACCCAGTAAATATAAACTAGGTGGGGATCTGTGATAAACAGAGAAATAGAATTAGTGAAGCGGGACAGAGAGGGCCAGGGGCTGCTATTTTGTTTGGGGTTGGCATGAAATCCTCTCTGATGAGTGGGGAACCTGAAGGAAGAAGCAACACCACCCTGTCCAAAGAAGCCCATTCCAGACAGAGGAGGAGGAGGCCAGTGGGCTGGAATGAAGCCAGCGAGGACAGAGGGAGAGATGGGGTCGAGGAAGGGATGGACGGCAGGGACAGAAATTAACAACCAAGAGGGAGAACAGCCAGAAGATGAAGAGGGCTGGACCCTCGCCATCTTCCCTCAAGATTACAGAACTGAGTAAACAGCACCATCTAGAGTGGGGAAAACCAGGTCCCGGGCCTGCCCGGCCACTCACAGTTGTGGACACCACGGTGACCCTCCTTCCTGAGCTGGGAAATGGGATCTGCTGGGGTGAAGATGAAAGAGGACGATGGATCTTGGTGAACACGTGCTCCTCGCTGACCACCACATGCTCTGCTGAGACAGGCGCTCACTGACATTATTTCTACCTTGTGAGAGAATGCTTCAGAGCTCAGGGTTCAAGTCCGACGGATCAGAGTTTGAATCCCAGACAGGTTAGTCATGAGCTGTGACCCTGCCTGATCTCAGTGGGTCTGTCGCCCCCTCTGTAAAATGGGAATAAAAGATGAGTCCCTCAGAGGACGTGACAAGGTGGGAAAAGGGCTGGGCCCTCTCTCTGGGGCAGGGGGTTGGCAGACACCCATAGCCCACACGGACGACCTGTCATCACCACCACTCAGGCTCGGGGTCATGATTCCTTTAAAGAACTTCTCTGTGCAAAGTATGATTGATTTTACTCAATTTCAATGTACAGTTATTTGGAGGTCATTAATCTTGTGTAAAGTGAGTCTCACACTTATAAAAACATATTTCACTATAAACACACACACACACACACACACACACCTTATGCCTCTCATTTAAAGGTGAGTGATTGTCTCGTTGAGGGGAGCAGGAAAATCTGTCAAAGGACCGGCACTGGCAGCGAGTCACCAATCCGGTTCCGAAATCCTCCCCGGATGAGCCCCAGGAGCTGCGGGCCCGCGTCTGGCGCAGCCTGGCTCTTCTGGTCTCTCCAGCAGACAGGGAAGCTCTGTCTGTGCAAGCAGGAGCAGGTGGGGCCGGCCTCTGGCCTGTGCCTGCTCTTTCCCAGTGGCCTGCCCTCTCCCCAGCCCGCAGCTGGGCTCACACTCCCTCCATAAACAAAGAAGCCCTCTGGTAGGTTCCAGACCCAGAACTGGCCTGGGAAGAGGGCAGTGGCCATTCAGGGCACTGCCAGGCTGTCCCCTAGGGGGTGGCAGAGTCCTTATTCTAAAGACTCTGGGTTCTCCACTGGCCCTTTTGAAAACTCAAGGACGTGGTCTCAGGTGGCACTCAGGCAGTTTGGGGCAGAGAAAAAAGTGTGGAAATGGGGCTGTCTGCTTCCTCTGGGGCACATTCTCCCTCTGTTCCCCCACCCAGCTGCCCAGGGCTTGCACCCCTGCAAGAAAAAAGCAACCCTGCCCTCAGTACACATGGGAACCTCACTTCTAGGAGGTCTCCAACAGCCAGACAGGCCCCTGGACGGGCTGGCAGAAATCTGCTGAGCAAACCCGCTCCCAGCCCAGGCCCAGAGTTTATCTGAGGTTCAGTGGTAACGAGACAGGCAGGCAGACACTCTCACCCTGCCAGTCCCCGGGGAGTGCCTCATGAGCACCCCTGGGGGAGCACGAGCACCTGACCCCTCTCAATCTCCCAGACTCCTACATTCTCCTATTTCTCCCTGACTTCTAGATGCCTCCAGAAGGTCAGACAGGGGCTCTAGGAAGGAAGAGGGCTTGACGCAGGTTACTCTGGGGTAGAAAGAAAGGAGGCGGGCACCAGCTCTCAAGGAGGCTGGAGATGGTCTAAGGCGTCCATGTGCTAGGGGGCCCCTTTCACCCTGTGCTAAGGATCACCGGACCGGCAGGAATCAAAGGAGCGACAGGTCAGAACAACCCTTTCAAGACCATAAAGCTTTCCCTAACCACCCTGCCTGCCAACAACAGAGCTGAAATCCGGGGGACACTCCTCAGGCTGCCCGCAGCTGTCCTCCACGCCACCCCCCACACAGCCCCCCGCACCCCCTCGGCAAAGGGCGCAGCCTTCCTCCCTGCTTGCCCTCCCCACCAGAAACAGGGTGGGGAGGGTCCCCAGCATCCAGGAAGGGGAGTAGAAGAGGCTGAACACAATCAGAAGTAGGCTGGTGTCTCTCTGAAGTAAGTAAGGCAGAAGCCAATGAAAGAAGAAAAGAAAAAGAAAGCAAACTCCCTCCCTCCCCCCCATGCTAATAAGGTGGGGGAGAGGGGGCACTGAACAAAATTCTTCACATTTGCCAGCATCTCATGTGGAGTAGTGTGTGCTTTTTCTTTTAATTCCTTGAGATTTTAAAATAAACATCTTGACTGTTCTGATGAGATACGCATGCTTGCTTACATAAGGAAGTACAGAGTGTACCAAAACAGCAGACCCAAAACAGCAGAAGCTGTCAGAACAATGAGTACAGACACGGGGCATTTTACATCAGGCCATGGTGTACAGTTTTATTTACAGTACCTCTTATCAGAGAACAGTACACTGGCTGCCAATTCCAAAGGCTAGCACTGCGTGTTCTTTCACTCAAGAAGCTGTGTCCTCCCCAAGAGAATCTGGAGGGCAAGCTCTGCTCGCTCGCTCTCTCTCCCTCTCTCTCCAGCTCGCTCTTTCTCCTGGATCAACACAACAGCTGATCCAGAACCAGAATCTCTGTAAGGGACGCTCATTCGGGGACCAGGGGAAGCAGTGGGCAGATGCGGGCTGAACAGGAGACTGGCTCGGGATACAACTGGAGGCCATTGCTAGCCTAGCCGACAAGGAAGTGGGGGCAGGGCACCCACAACAGGACAGGGGATTGGGGGCTGGTGAATGAACTGAAGGGTGCAAGCCCCAATCCGAGGTAGGACTGAGGAAGCCACCGGGGCTTACTCCAAGTCATGCCAGCAGAGACGGGGACGAACTGGGGACGGCGAGTGGCAGGTCTTCGGACCTCTAAACGTCAGCTCCCCATCAACGACCTGCCAAGTGCCTGGACCTCTCACGTGTGGCTCACTGTCTGCTCTGTAGAAGATGAGACTGTGGAATGGGTTAGAGAAGGAAGTACTGAGGCATACCCAGTCTGAGAGAGCACTTCTTACCCTACCCAATAAACCTCACGCTGTCGGGAGGTCCCCCGGCACCCTGGTGCCTTTGGCTGCCACTAGGATCCTGTGGTCCTACTTTCAAGACCTACACAGAAAACAGGTTCCTCCTTGTCCCTTAGGCCTGCAACACAATTCTCAGAGAGCACTGGGAACTCTCTGGGTCACCACTTTCAACACCAACAGGAACCCAGCAGGTTTAGAAACCCAGCCCCGGGCCATCAGTACAACCTCACATACTGAGGATGCAGCTGGGCACTAGAGAAGTTAAGAACCAGTGCTCTGGGGTTAAAGGGACCAGGTTCAAGTCCTGGTTCTGTCACTCCTAGCTCCCACCCAGGGCAAGCTAATTCTTTGGTCTGGGCCTATCTTATAATTGGGCCCAGGGCAGCTACCTCCCAGGGCTGAATGAGGATTCATTTAAATAGTATATGTAATGTCCCCAACACCACGCTTGGCACACACGAGCTACTCAATAAATGCAGCTTGTCGTGGACATCATCACTGCTCCCGCTCCTCTCCCCGACTGGTAATGCCCGGGGCCTGAGAAGACAGCGAAGGCACGCGACAAACATATCATAACATCTGCAGTATTCCTACCATGCCCCGCAAAACACAAAGAAGGAAAGAAGGGAGAAAAGATGCCTACTGTGGACGAGTCTTCAGCAGATGTTCTCTGGGGAGCAGAAGATAAGAAGAGGCAGAGGACACAAACGACTGTCCACCTTCTGCCCACCAACAGCCTAACAGCCCGGTGGGCTGAGACAATTAAGTGTCTGACTCTTGATTTCAGCCCAGGTCATGATCTCAGGGTCGGGAGACTGAGCCCCGTGTTGGGCTCCACATCGGGCACGGAGCCTACTTAAGATTCTCTCTATTCCTCTTCCCTCTGCCCCTCCCCCCTAAAATAAAAAACAAAACATCCCAACAATGTACAAGTGAAGGTAGGGCCCTAGTCGCTGTTACCTGGGAGAAGGTCAAAGAAATGGCACCTCTCCAGTCAGCTCTCAACACTCATGGCCAAGTTTTGACAGCACTATCAACCTCTTTCTAAAATGAGTGCAAACCTATTTAAGGTGAATTATTTTAAATAAAATACAAGAAGGATAATTAATGTGTCACAGCAAAACAACAGCATGCAAATCTTCCCGAAGTCTAGGTAAGAGTATTGATTTGGGGGTTTACCTTAGTGCTGCCTTTAACCCATTTCTTCCCCAGGCAGCTTCCATGACTGGCTAATCAAGATATGGGGTAATCAGAGCAATGACACAGCCCCTTCTCTTGTTACGAGAGTGTCAGCCCCCACTCTGATGGACCAGAAATCCTTCTAGACACGCTGGGCCAACTCAAGATGTCCCCATGCTGAGGTCCCCAGCAGGTGGTGGCTGGACCCGGCACTGGCGTTCTCCTCACTAGTGATATGGTCCTGCGCCAACTTTGTAGCCTCCCTTTCCTCCTTGATATGGGGTTATTAACCCTCCCATATTAACCCTCTGTGAAACACCTAGCACACAGCAGGTGCCTGAAGAGCTGTTATGATTAGGCAGTAGCTTCACTGTACCAAGTTGTTAAGCTCCTGGGGACCAGCCTCTGGTCTGAGCCTTCTGGAACCCCAGTCCCTATGATTCCAGTCCCACTGTTCCTGGAGGAAGGCCCATCTACAACGAGCACCCTAGAGAGAGGAGGCCTGGCATTCTCGGGACTCTTGCACACAAGGCATTCAGCCGTTGGGGAAGACAGAGGGGCACCGAGAGGGGAGGCAGGCGGAGGGCGGACTGGAGGAGAGCTCGCCTGAAACACCATAGAGAGAAATGGACTCAGAGTCCCGACAGCCCCCTCCCTGCGCTGTGTGGCCCTGGGTGAGCCACTTCATCTCTCCATCTGTAAATGACAAGTTTTAAATTGGGACATGTCTCAGGGTGAAGAAAAGATGGACGGGTGTTGTGTGCAAAGCAGCTGGAGGCACATGGTAAAGACCGCTCTCGGTGGCTATAAAAGGGAGCTCCTATGCTTACAACCTTTGGCAATGGGAAGGTGCTGGCTAACCGGAGCCTGGGCGGATTCTCTGGTTCAGCCAGGGGATTCCTTCTCAAGGAAATACCTTGCTCTATCAGGCAGGCAACGTGGGGCAGACAGTCCAGACACTGGGAGAATCATTAGCCAGACAGAGTGGGGCTGTGCCAATGAGGCCAGGGGAACGCTGACCCCGGGGTTCCAGGGAACAGAGGCTCTCAGGTGCTCTCAGCTTTCTGTTTAAGAAATAGAATGCTGGGGGCGTCTGGGGGGCTCAGTTGTTAAGCATCTGCCTTCTGCTCAGGTCATAGTCTCAGAGTCCCAGGATCGAGCCCCGCATCGGGCTCCCTGCTCGGCAGGAAGCCTGCTTCTCCCTCTCTCATCACCCCTGCTCATGTTCCCTCTCTAGCTGTGTTTCTCTCTGTCAAATAAATAAACAAAATCTTTAAAAAAAAAAAAAAAGAAAGATAACACTGTGGACTTGTCATCTGAAAGAGACTAGGTATAAAGGTCATTGGGGATTTCTGCCATGATTTTACGGGACTTCCCCTCAACCTTCAGATACCAACCACTGTCTTCTCCCCTGGACCCAACTCAGGCATTCTCCTTTTCAGGTGAGAGGTTCAGAGCGGAAAGAAGGCTTTCTATGAGCGTCTAGCAGCTTCAAAGCTCTGTCCGATACCTGAGCCTCTGGCCTCCTCCCTCAACCTCAATGACCCCACTCCTTTCTGCTGCAGCACCCTTAGAGTCCTCTGTCACAGGTCTTCTCCCCCAAATCTGGCCTGGGGCCCCCTCCCCCACACGCCTCCCCGGGGTGCAAGATTCACAAGCACTGTCTGGACCATGGAGAGAAGCAAAATCAGACTCCTCCAACAGCAATGGCCAAGATCAAAGCCCTGCCTGCACCCAGAATTTACAGCTGAGGTCAGCCACCACCCCAGTCCCCCAACCTCCCCTGACACTCCCTCCAATTAAATTCCCACTTGAGCTATTTTAGGAGGGAAGGCAGGGCACGGCAGCCTTCCCCTGCCCTGACCGCATTCTGGTCCTGCTTCTCACCTCCGGGAGCCGTGGTGTCCTCACCTGCCAAGAAGCCCGACAGCTCCCTGCCACCTCACAACTCCGGGGGCTCCACTCACTCAGCAGCAAGGCCCTGGGCTGCTGGGAGGCTTCAGTGAGGCAGTGCACACGAAGGTGCCTAGCAATGGAAGTGGCTCTGGACAACGGCACCCTAACCCTTCGCGTCCCAGCGTCCCAGGGGTCCTGCAAGAACTGCCCTCCCTTTGGAGCAGCAGGGCTCCACAGTAACAAACAGCAAACATCTACTGAATATTAAGAAATACACACCATACTAAGGGCTTAATGTGCCATGGACCATTCAGTTCTCCCGTGAATTCTAACATTATCCCCATCCTGAAGATGTGAAAATGAAAGTTTGAAAAGCTTGGTTCACTTAGCCAAGGTCTCATAGCTAGTAGGCATCAAAGAAACAGAAACAAAATTGGGGCGACAGCATGGAAAGCCCACCTAATAGTGGCCTTTGATGCTATCAAAGCTTAAAGAATAAAACATCCCTAGGCAGGGAGGTAGAAAAAGCTCCCAAAGACAGTGTGCCCACATCCTTGGCCATCTTCCACACTCTGGAGCTGTGGGTCTTTCCCACAAGCTCTGGGGCCATCCTCCTCCAGGCAAATGCGCTTCTCTGAACACTTTCTCTGCTAAGAGCAACTCCCACTTCCTGGTGCCGAGGCGTGGTAGCAGTGTCCATCAGAGTCTGGCCTGCACCAGGCTCTACCTCTGGCTCTGCTGGTCACAGCAGTATATTCTAGAACCCTGATTTACTCGGCCACCATTTCTGCATCCAAAAAACATCCCCTTTAACGAGGTCAAGGACAAGAGAACGTGCAGGGCTTTACAGAAGAAAAGGTATGACCAATCCTCGGGGCTGACTTACAATAAAACCCTAAGTAGGAATACCCCTCCATGGGTGCACCTGCGGGGCTCAGTCAGTGAAGCGTCCACCTTCAGCTCAGGTCGTGACCATAGGAGCCAGGGATCGAGTCCCACATCAGGCTGTCTGCTCAGCAAAGAGTCTACTTTTCCCTTTCTTTCTCCCTCTGCCTCTCATGCGCTCTCTCTCTCTCTCTCTCTCTCTCTCTCTAATAAATAAAATCTTAAAACAAAACAAAAAAAGAAGTATCTCTCCATGACCTCCATGACTGACTCCCCTCCTCAGCATTCTCTCTGATTTCTAAGCAAGCAACATCTTCTATCATAAAAAAGCCAGTTATTGGGGCATCGGGGTGGCTCAGTCAGTTAAGCACCCGGTTCTTGATTTGGGCTCAGGTCTTGACCTCAGGGTTGGGAGACTGAGCCCTGCGTTTGGCCCCTCACTCAGTGGGAAGTCGGCTGATTCTCTTTCTCTCTCCCCTGCTGCCCCTCCCCCATTACATGTGCGAACTTTCTCTCTCTCTCTCCAAATAAATAAAATCTTTTTTTAAAAAACCAATCAACTGTCTCCAAAGTAGAAAAATGGGCTCTCACAATGATAGAAGATAGCAAATGCATTCTTTCAGACAAGGTTTCCTCGGTTGACCTTCACTTGACCAAAAAGTCTCGTCTTTCTCCCTTTCTGGGCAGCCTCAATAGTAAAGGCTTTATAGAACAAATTTTCACTCTTGGCCGTAAGGGTCTCTTCCCGTCACCACCCCCCATCCCCATATGTGCCCCTTATGACCTGCTCTTTCTTCACTGCCCAAATTGGACCCCTTCCCCCAAGAAGAGCACACAAATCCAATTTGTTTGGGGCTAAATATGTAAATCTTAGGCTGAAGTGTCCATCCTGGACTGCAGAGTTGTCAGTTGCTGTAAATTCATTAACACACACACACACACACACACACACAGGCAAACGCCGAGGCAAAAACAACCAATCCACAATTTCTACTGTTCCTCTCCTCCTGATGACAGCTAGGAAAGAGGCCCGTCACCTAGCTCGCCCGTCACAACACCCACCGCCCCATCCCTGCCACCCGCCCTCCTCCCTCCACCGGCCCCTCGGTGGCATATTGCGGCTGCCAGTCTCTCCAGGCCTGCTGTGGCTTTCAGAAAACAGAGCATTTCTATTTTTAGCCCATCTCAGCCTAATAATACCCCCCAACACCCATTCAGCTTAATCACTTTATTGAGGACAAGAAGCAGGCTCTCCAGCCTGGGCGCTTCTGATGTTAGGAAGTAGTAAAATGTTCAAACTGGTTAAAAATGACACTCACTGGCTTGCCTTTGGTGTTTCTGAGACCTTAATTGAGGCCCAGGCTATGGATCTAAAGAACCTTGCAGGTTTCAGAGTCTTTCCTTCTTACCCCCTGCACCATAATTGAGGTGTTACATTACAACTCCAGCACTGACATTTTCAGGCTCAAAATTCAGAAGCCCTGAGAGTCCACACTTTTTGAAACAGAAATACTGCCTGTCATACTCTAATGCCCCTTCTTAGCATGAAGGACCCCCACCCAAAACAGCAAAATGCAGCTCGCCTCTTCCGGCTGACCTCTTGCAAAGAGCCGAGGGAGATAACGATCCCCCGCGTTAGGCGCCATTACAGCGAATCTGACAACTAAAATGACATCGAAGTGATGCTTGAAAACAGGAAGGTTTGTTTGGTGTAATTAGAGGACCTGAGAATTTGGTGTGTGCAGAAAATAGACTGCTGGCAGCTCTTCCGCACGCACCTTTGAGACCGTGACTTCCAAAGCTTTGGGTGACATTCACAAGTGTGCAATCTGTGCCTTGTGAACCAGGGGCTGGGGGGACAAGAGCAGCCTGCAAAAGCAATGAAAACAGCCTGGTCTCAGAGGAGAAGACCAGCGGCGTCAGGGGCCAGCCAGCCTGGGTTTACTGCCCCACGCTACCTCTTGTTTGCAGAGCGACCTTGGGCAAGTAAAGTCAGTTTCCTCCCCATCCAGTGGAATCCTAACAGCACCAGCCTCAGCAGGGGCTTGTGGGGATCCAGTGAGATCATGAAGTGCCTGGCATGGTAACCAGGCACCTGTCGGTCCTCAGTCCATGTCAGCTGCCACAGTCACTCTCCCTGCTCCTCTCCGCTCTGCTGCGGACTCCTAGGACAGAAGGTTTAGTCCTTGTGTCTCTGCAGCCTTGCATGCACGCACGCGCATGCACGTGCACACACACACACACACACACACACACACACACACACACAC
>PITA01010078.1:0-66898 GCA_004023965.1 Spilogale gracilis
ACCCTTGGACGTCAGCGGCCAAGGCTATAACAACTGGATATTCATGTCCACCCACTTCTGGGACGAGGACCCCCAGGGCTTGTGGACTCTGGGCCTAGAAAACAAGGGCTACTATTTCAACACGGGTGAGAGCCACACCCAGGCTGGGGCCGCGGGCTTTGGAGTCCCCCGGGTACCCCGCTGCCAAGGGGCTCGCAGCGGTCTCCCCAAGAGACCAGGCGGGTGCGTCTGGCGTGTGGCGAATGTCCGGTCAGCAGCGCCCGGCCGGCAGTGCTCAGCCTGGGTGGCTCCAGCTCGGGGTCAGGGGGCTGGGGAGAGGGGCCCTGAAGGGCAGGACCAGGCGGCCAACCACCTCTCCTCCCCGTGCCCACCGCAACCCCTGCCCAGGGACGCTGTACCGCTACACACTGCTGCTCTACGGGACGGCCGAGGACATGACAGCGCGGCCCTCGGGCCCCCAGGTGACCAGCCGCGCGTGTGTGCAGCGGGACACAGAGGGGCTGTGCCAGGGTGAGTGCCTGGCGGGGCCCGGCCTGCTTGCTGGGAGGCGGAAGCAGCGGGTAGTGAGTGTGTGCAGCCCGGGGCGGGACGGCAGCCGGGGTGACGGGCCTTGGCCTCACAGCCCCATGGATGTGTCCCCGCACAGAATGCCACCACCCCGCCTACATCCTGGACCACCTCTGCCTCGCCCACTGCCCCCCGCGGTACTTCAGCCACACCGAGCAGGCAGTGACCGCGGGGCCTGGGCGCTCGGGACTCCCGCCCTGCGCATCTGCCCCAGCTGTCACTCGTCCTGCTACACATGCCGCGGGGGCCCCCCGCCGTACACGCTGGACGAGCATCGGGGCTCCTGCTCAGGCCCCGTCCCTCGCGACAGCCCCCCCCCAGCCCGCTGCAGCAGCCCACCCCAGCTGCCACCGCGGCCGAGCCCCTTCCTCTGCAGCATCCTCTCCGGAGGCTGCCCGCCGCCGTGTGGGGGCCTCCCCAGCGTGGGGCCACTCCCCCCATTGCCACCCCAGGGCCAGCTGCTGGCGGGAACCTAGGGACATCTGACAAGAGGGCGGACACATACCCGGGCGGCACCGCTGTCCTCATCCTTCGCTTCAGACTGGAACCTGGGCTGAGGATGCGGGAGCCACCCAGGCTGAGCACTGCCGGCCGGGCGCTGCTGACCGGGCATTCGCCACACGCCAGACGTACCTGCCTGGTCTCTTGGGGAGACCGCTGCGAGCCCCTGGCTGGTCACTGAGGCCCTCAGGCCGGAGGCGGCCTGCCCGGGATCCCGGACCCGAAATTGACGGGTCCAGGTGAAAGAGAGAGAGAAAAGTCTAGTTACACAGTTTGGGATGGGAGTGGGGTGGGGCGGGGCCGAGGTCGGGCTGTGACCACCCTCGCTTCCCAGCCCAAAAGTGGGTGGGAGGGGCCAGGGGGACAAATGATGCGCTCTGGAGTCTCAGGCATCACATCCGATCTCAGGGTTTGCAAATAAAGATTGAATAGGAGGCACCAAGTCTGCGGTCTCCTTTGGGGCAGGGGCAGGCCCCCCAGTCCCCATGGCGGGGTCGGGGTTTCCTTTGTGCCCGTGTGGAAACCATCCCAGATGTCAGGCCCCAGAGGACCCGGCAGCCCACCGAAAAGAGGGTCAGGCCAGGTTGTGGGGACCTTAGTTGTGGGGAGGGGTCCAAAGGCAGCCTGCTGCCTTCCTAACTCCTCCTAAGTTCTCGTCCACCCTCTGGGCGAGCTTCTCCTCGGTGCTGAGACTGCTCTTGCACCCCTGCGTGGCGGTCTAGGGGTTTGCACCCCTGCGTGGCGGTCTAGGGGTTTGTAGTAATCACACTTCTTTTCCACTCCCCGAGGGTCGTGAGGAGGATAAGGGAGTTAGGGGCTGGAAGTACGGTGCTTTCATTTACCCCAAGCTGGATTTCCCCCCTCTCTGTGGAGCAGCCTGGTCTGGGCGTGTCACACGCATGGACTCCCACCCCGTGGGGCCTTCCGTGTCCGGTTCCCTCCCAGAGCGCCGGGGGCTCCGTCCGTCCCTGGGGCGGCGCGTGGGGGCACCTCGCTCCTGTTCATGGCTAAGTGGCTGCATGTGTTGTGCTGATCCATTCATCCGCCGAGGCTCGTTGGGGCTGTATTGTGACGGCCGCCACTCTGAACGGGTGTGCCCGGAGTGCTCGGCTTCCTCCTTGGAGTTCTGGGGGCCTCCTCAGCAGTTCAACAGCACTAAGCCCGCCCCTGCTTCACCAAAGGCAAGAGCAAGAGGGAGTTTTCCCACGCGGCACACGATAAGCGCCCCAAATGGGCCAGCCCGGGGCAGCGGCTCTGGGAATGAAGCAGTTCTGGGAACCATTACACAGCTGCCGAGCGACCCAGCAATTCTGCCCCTGCTCCCAGAATGTGCCCCAGAGACACAGACCCGAGAGCCGCAGAAGCCTGTACGGGGCTCTTCTCAGCAAGAGGATTGACAACCTGCAAAAGGTGGACACAGCCCAGATGTTCATCAGCTTGTGAATGGCCCAACAGATGGCCGCCCACGCACACGTGGGAGCACTACTCTGCAGTGATCAGGGGCGGGGGGTCAGGGAGGGAACCAGACCCAGAAGGCCCCAGGGGGTGTGAGTGCAGGCGTGTGACACGCCCAGACCAGGCCCCTCCGAAGGCGGGAAGGGGGCTCATGGGGGGGAGTGACTCCCAATGGGGACATGGCTTATTTTTGGGGTGATGGAATGTTCTAGACTATGGTGATGTTTGTACATCTCTCTCAAAAACACCAAACTGTACACTTTAAACAGGTCACTTATGGCGTGTAGATGACGTCCAATAAAGCTGTTAAAAGGCACAGAGCCACCCGCTGCTCTGAGCCTGTCTTCCCGCCCTAGCTATCGGGGGACGAGCCCAGGCTGGAGGTAGTGGGGACCAAAGGGGCGACCGTGATGGGATCTAGCAGGCGAGGCGACGCCGACCTGCGTTCACCGTCCCTGGCCACCTCCCTGGTAACCCGCACAACACGACAGCCACGTGGGTTGCGCGCCCAGTCCTCTTTCGGCAGAAAACCGGGGCTCGCAGGAGGGGAGCCGACACAGGACCCCACGCCCACCCCATGCTCTCCCAGGACCCGCGAGCCGGAGAGGTTGAGGTCGTCGGGACAGGAGGACATTCGCGGGCGCCCTCCCTTTAAGAGGGCGTGGCCTCGCGGCGAGGGGCGGGCACGAACGGGGGGGGGGAGGCAGGAAGTTCGCCGCGCGTGCCTGGGGGCGGGGCCGCGGCGCGGCCGGAAGCGGAAGTGTGTTTTCAGCGGCGCTGGTGGTCCGTGCGCGCGCGGGGGTGAGGCGGTAGCGGCGCTCGAGGCTTTCGCAGGGAAACTGAGGCAGAGGTGGAGCCGGGAGCTGAAACCCCTGACCCCGTGTTGTCGGTCGTTGGGAGGGCCAGAGGCGAAGCGAGCCCGAGGGGAGGGGCGGGCTTCCCGGCGAACCGGGCTCCGATGGGTGTGTAGGAGTTCGCTGGGCGGGAGGAAGGGCCCAGGAATAGACGGAGACGTGGACGCCCAGGTCAGCGCCCTTTGCTCACGCCTCCAGGGATGGGTTCCAAGGCCAAGAAGCGAGTGGTGCTGCCCACCCGCCCGGCGCCCCCCGCGGTGGAGCAGATCCTGGAGGACGTGCGGGGTGCGCCCTCCGACGACCCCGTTTTCACCGCACTGGCCCTGGAAGGTACGGGCAGGCGAGGGACGTCCCCGAGCCCCGGCGACAAGGGGCAGGGGAGCACAGCCCAGCTCCAGCGCCAGCGGCAGGTCGGGTGAAGCCGGGGCGCGGGGATCCGCCCTCCCACCCCCAGCCAGATGCAGCTTTCGGGTCATCGGGCCGGCTCTGGACCCCGCGCTGGGTGCGGGGATTAAAGAGAAAAGAAGGGATTTTTCACTTTTCACCTGGGGGGTGAGAATGCGTGGTGACAAGGGACGGGGCAGGAAGGTGGGGTCTCAGGGCCCCGAGGTCGCCGGAGGCCCGAGGCTCAGGGGGCATGGACAGCCGGCCTCTGGTGGGAAACCGCGGTGCAGCCCTGCCTCTGGATTGTCCGCGGGTTTTGTGTTCTGCCCGATGGGCTTCGTGAAACCCTCAGGGAGCCCGGTCCCGCCGGCCGCGGGGCCAGCGTCCTCGCCCTGCCCTGGCGGGGGAGGCTGTCGCCCTGGGTCTGGGAGACCGCGGCTGCGGAGAAAGGCTTTGGGAATTGAAAGAAGACTAAGGAGGAGGGAAGATGGAGTGCTTTGCTCCCTGTGATTGTGTTTCACGTGCTCAAGAGCCACTCGGGGCCGGTGGCTGGCTCGCTGTCGGACCACCTGGGAGGTTCTGTTGCACAGGGCAGCCCCCGCGATCCCGGGGAGGGGAGCTTGCTTGGGCCCACGTGTGTTGTGTGACCTGTGACCCTCCTCAGTCCCGAGGCAGGTGGGAGAGTGACTTGAAGTCACATCCCGCTGTCCGGGCCTGTTCCCAGACCCGGGAGGCAGGCAGGGTGGAGAGCATCTCTACAAGTCTCTGGGCGGCCTGCGACGCCGGGCGTGCGCGCTGCCCTCCGCGGCCCTGTGCCCTTTCTGGGAGCAGGGGCACCAGGAAATGCACTGCCTCCCTGACTGTTGGGTTTCACAAGGTTGCGTGGCCAGGAGGAGGTCTGGGGCCGCAGGCGCGACACGGCTCTGGCTTCGGGAGCAGCGTGACCGCCGGCCTGCCCGGTGCTTCCATCGCGGGGTGGCTTGGTGGGAGCGGAGGCCGATCGCAGGCCGGGCCTCAGGACACCGGTGCGGGCTTTCTCTGTGCTCTGTCCGCTCCCGTGGCGTGCTTTGCCCAGGGGATAAGCTGTGTCCTCTCCCTGCCCCTCCCTGACCTGTGCGCCCTGTCCTGTCCCCAGACGCCGCAGGCCTCTCGGGGAGGGCGGAGGACACGGAGGCCCAGCGGGAACAGCTCTACCAGCAGAGCCGAGCCTACGTGGCTATGAATCAGCGGCTGCAGCAGGTGGGCGACGGGCTGAAGCAGAAGTGCAAGGAGCTGTGGCGAGCTGGTGAGGCGCTGGAGCGTGACGTCGGCCAGGTGAAACAGGTGGCGATGCCCGGAGCCATGGCTTCCTCCTTGGGCTGAGTGGTCCACCTGCTTGCCCGAGCACCAGCACCCTGGGCAGGGCACCCCCCGGCTCCCCGTGACTCCTGACCCCGCACCGCTTAGACCCCCAGCTCCCATGGTCTGGGCGAGCCCGGGTACCCAGAGAGCCCCGGGGACACACCAGGCACGGGCCTCTCCCTGGGGCTCGGGCCTGGGACGGTGAGGAGCTGCTCACTGGGAGCTGGGGAGCCCAGACTGGACCTCACATGGCCAGGCCATCCTTCCCTCTGGGGACCCGTAGACTGAGCTGGGGGGACCCACTCCGCTGCCTGTGCCCATCTCTGCCTGAACCGCAGGGCCCCCAGATTCCGGAAGAGGCCAGGGGTTCTGTTCCGTCCAGCACAGTGACCGTGGATATGTGCGGAGCCACTGCCCCGCAGGGCCCAGATGTGAGATGGGGCCCCAGGTGGGTGCCGCCCCTGGCACCCTGATCTAAGTGTGGGCGCTCCCGCGGGGCAGGCTCAGGGTTGGGGTGTGGGCCCGTCCTGGGAGCCGCAGGATTGCATCGCACGGGGCTCCTGTCTCCGTCCTGGCAAGCCTGGCCGGTGCATGGGTGTGGGGGCCGTGGAACAGAAGTAGACCTTGAAAAGGGCTTTTCACCCCAAAAGACAGACTTTCGGAAGACCAGAGCAGCAGTGGCTGCAGAGGCATCACAGAAGCTGGGCGGCTTGTGGGGGTCCTCACTGAGCCCCTCGGGTGCGGTCTGTACCTGGCCCCCACGCAGGGCCTCTGGAGGCCGCCCCTCTCCTGGAGCCCCAAAGCTCGGGAGCAGCACGTCGGGGCCTGAAACCATGACCCCAAGTGTCCCAGAGGGGTTTCTCTTTCGCTGAAGAAGGGGACCCTGTTTAAACCTGAGAGACCCCCAAAACCAGAAGCCAGAAAGTAGGCCTGGGGGCACAGGTGTACAGGGAACCCAGGCTTGGCTCCCATGGAGGTCGCGGACGCCGTGCCTGCTCAGCCCAGGGCCCTGTCACCCGTGGGTGCCCTTCCACAGCTGCTGACCGCCCCCCCGCTTGGCCCTGGTCTCCAGGCGCTGCCTGACTCTGGGGTGCTGTCTGCTCGGCGAGCCCCCTCGGGACCAGGCTGGGGCATGTGCACTGACCTCTGGCACCGCCGCCCTGGGGCCCAGGCCACGCTCCGGCTCGGCCTCTGGGGACCTGCCCAGGGGGGACTCCTGAACACGTGTCACTGCCGGCTGCCGGTGGAGGCCAGTTCGGCAGTTCGCACGAGGACCCCGGCTGGACACCCCCACCCCCCCACCATCCGCACCCCCTCGGGAGGGAGCCAGAGGCAGCGGGGTGCGACTCAACAGCTGTTTTATTAAAGGTGCGTGTGAGCTGCCTGGTTCCACGGCTTCCTCCCGCCAGATGGCGGCTGCGTGGTTCGCGGGTCCGTGGGGGCAGGCGGGGCTGTATTTACACGGGTCCTGTCGTGGTGCAGACCTGGGCTCGGGCTGGGGACGTGTGGCCGGGTGGGGGCTGGGGGCGGCAGGGCTGAGGTCACGCTGCGCCAGCGGGTGTCCTGCAGGTCAGCCCCCAGCTGGCGGTGGTGTCCATCTTGCCCTGGGGCCCAAAGTCCCAGGTGTGGGGTCCCGGGCGCCCCTCGGGCTTGCCCCCGGAGCGCTGCAGAGGCAGGGGGGCCCTCACCGTCCCCTTGGCGGTGGGTGCGTTGCTCCTTCGGGTCCTGAGATCTTGGGCCTCCAGCTCCCGACTCAGGTTGATTGTCCGTGACTGCCGCCTGCCACCGCCTCCAGGAAGCGACTACCACGACCCCGCTGCTCACCGGGGCTGGATGGGGAGGTGTGGCTGTGCCCCATGCAGGGGGGTGGGAAAGGCAAAAGTGACTGCCATGGAAAGAGCGCCCCAGGCCAGAAGAGAGGCAGGCAGAGGGCTGCAGCAACGGAGGGTCCTGAAGCACGGGTCTCTCCCCCAGGCGTGGTGCTCTCTGGGAGTTCTCCCCACGGCCCACGTGGGGAAACTGAGGCACAGAGCGGCGGGAGTGCTGCCCCGGGTCTCACAGTGTGCAGGTGCTCAAAGCCGTGGCCCCCATGGCTGGACAAGCTGGTGGACGAGCAGTCTGCTGCCACGCCCCCCACCCAGGCCGTCGCGGGGGGCACCTGTCCTGTGGGGGTGCGGTCGCGATGTCTGGAAGACTCCCAGTCCCCGCCCTACAGCGCACAGTGGGGACAGGGACGGGACGCACCCCTGTGTCCCCAGGCGGGCTGCGGCTGCTCACCGCTGGCCCAGCCACCATCACCATCCCCAGTGCTGCCCGCGGGCCTTCTCCTGCCGCACAGGACGGGCCGTTGGCGGGGGTGGGGGGGTGCCCCCCCTCGCGGGAGAGGTCGTTGGCTCTTCGTGCGAGGAGCCGCCCACCGTCCACGGACAGGCTGGCGGGGAGAGGGCAGGGAAGGAGGCCCCAGGTTCGCTGTGCCCCCGTCCGCCGTCTCCAGGGCCGGCCGCAGCCCCGTTCCTGCCGCTGCTGCGCGGTGCCGTGCTCCACGGAGGCCCCGGGCTTCGTGTGTTGGAAGGAGAAGGGATCTAAAAGGGCAGCCACCTTCCTCCCAGCGCTTGCAGAACCCGGCTGTGGCCCAGCTCCCCCTCACGCTCCCGGAGGGTCTACCTGCGACGTGCCTGGGCCTCCTTCCCCTGCACCCTGCCTACCTCCGGGGACCCCCTTCCCCCAACCAGGGCTCCGTCTACACCAGAGGCGGCTCCCAGCTCCTGGTGTCTGCGGTCCACACCTGGCCTGTCCCTGTTCATCCAGGCAGCTCCATCCACCTGCCTCGGCCTCGGCGTGCTCCCGACTCCCTAGGCCGCGCTGTCGGGGGCGGGGCAGGGGCTTTGAGTCGGACTCGGCCTCTCCCCGCCCTCACACTCCGCAGCTGGGGCTGAGAAGGCAGACAAGCCCCCAGAGCCATCATTAACCAATTACCGGGCTTCCCCAAATCACAGGCTTTGTCCCAGCGTAGGCTGAGACAGATGCTGAGGCCCCCAAGTGGTGGGCGATTGCTTGATGGGGCCGCCCTCTCCCTAGTCCTGTCCCCCACCTCGGGCAGACTCTTGTCCCCTCCCTGTGCTTGGGCCCAGCAGAGCCCGAGGCCCGGAGTGTTGCTGCTGACAGCGGCCCCGGCTGGAAGGGTGGTCTCCGCGTGGAGGCCAGTCTCAGGCCAGACGGCCTCGCTGTGCGCACTCCAGGCCAGGACCCGACGTCCAGCCAGCAGCCCCGTTCCCTCAAGAGCCCCCCGCAGCACAGAAGCAAGCGTCTATGCGTGAGATGGGAGGCCGATTCAGGCTGCCGTGGCGCTCCAAGGGCAGCAGCTGATGGGTAGATGGGCCCTGGGACCACTCTCCGGGCAGCCAGACCAGCCCTTGACCAGGAGAGGATGTTTTAGAAGGCCAGCCCTGGCCACTATTCCAGGAGGCTTGCGGGGGCAGCGGTGGGGGCTTTCTCTGCGGCCACGTCAGTGGTGGCTGCCACCATAGGGCTGGGCACATAGTTGAAGGGGGGGACACGAGCCGAGCGGCTGGGGGAGCCGTGCCGGCTGGCGGGAAAGCCCCCGGCAGCCACCCCCAGGCCCTCGTGGATAAAGGAAACAGAGGTGGGCACTTTGGTGGGGGCAGGCCCGTCCACATCGCTGCAGGGGAGGGCAGTGGGGCCGCTGACTGGGGCCTGGGGGGGCCCCCTGCTTTCCAGGCTCGGAGATGTGCTGGAGTTGGTCTTAGTCGCAGCAAAGTCCTCCGTCTGGACCACGGCATCGCTGGTGTTGCGCTGTGGGGGGCCGCTGGGGCCCTCCTCGGACGGGGTGCCCATCAGGGGCAGGGCAGTGGCGGGCAGCGTGCTCCGCAGGATGTGTGCAACGTCCTCGTCCCGGATGCGACGCCATGTGGTGCCCGGCGCCGCCACCCTTGGCAGCGGCCGAGCCTCCCCATCGCTGCTGCGGCGGACGGCGTCAGCGGTGGGCCCAGGGGTGGCCCTGTCGGGCCTGCGGGCCACGCTGATGTGCGGCAGGGAGGCGTACCGCTTGACTGTCTCGGGCCCGGTGGCTGGGGTGCGGACGGGCAGGCGGGATGGGCTCTCAGAGCTGGGGCGCCGGGCCGGCCGCTCGCTAGGACTGGGCCTGGCCACAGGGCCTCGCTGGGGGGCCGGGACCTGCCGGGGGGCCGCCTGCAGCTCATCGCAGCGCGAGGAGCAGAGGAAGACGGCAGGCAGTGCAGGTGCAGGCCGACTGCGGCGGGGCGAGCCACCCTGGGAGGCGGGGGGCGCAGCAGCCTCCGGGGCGGACAGCTCCGAACGGCGGCGGCGCGGCAGGCCGGGGGACTCCTTGATGAAGGTCAGCTGCCGCCGGAAGCCCGAGCGGTCAGAGGCCTCGCTGCCACTGGAGCGGGCAGAGGCCACGCGCACCAGGCCCAGGCGGCCCCCGTGGGCGCCAGGGCTTCGCTCGGCTGCCGCCCAACCCCGGGGACCTGGCTCGGGAGCTGGTCTGGCCAAGGGTGGCAGGCCCCGCCTGGCCGGCCTCCGCATGAAGGGGATCCGCACAGGCGACTTCTGTGTCTTGTGCTGCTTGGATAGCAGGACCCGCGGGGGTGTTTGGGGCGCCAGAGATGCCCTGGGGCCGGGGAGGGGCCCTGCGGCCGGGGCGCCTGGGGGTGACCTCCTGGTAGGGGGCTGGGAGGCCGGGGAGGCCGGGGAGGAGCCCGAGGAGGGCGCCTTGGCCAGGCGGGCGGGCGGTGTGGCGCTTCTCTGGGGAGGGCTCAGCGCCGCCAGCTCCGAGATCTTGCCGGGCCGGTGCAGGCTTCGAGAGCGCTGCTGCCCAGGGCTGGGGGTCTTGGCGGGGGCTGCTGGCCGCACAGGACTCGGGATTCCCGTCTTCCGTGGTGCCACGCGGGTGCCAGGGTTGCCTTTGGGCTGGGCCCGGGGTGCCGGGCTGGGCACGTAGATCACCGTCCGTCCCCGGAGCACGGGTGGCACCCTGCACGCGGTCTTCTGAGCCCCACGCGGCTTCTCGGGGCCACTGGTGCTGTGCTGGGCCAGGGCCGAGTCCTGCCTCTCCGGCCTCGCAGCACTGGCCTCCCGGCCCCCCGCCTGCAGCCGCCGTCCCTTCCTGTGTAGGGGGGGTTGCAGGGTGGAGCTCCCCGACAGCCCCGACCCGGACAGGATAGAGTCAGACCCAGACGAGTCCTCGTGGGTGGCCGCTGCCGCCGCCTGGTGCAGCCATGTGACAATGGAGTTGGCGCCCTCCTGGATGGCACGCCACTCAACGCTGTCAAGGTCTGAGGCATGGTCTGAGCTGGCCGCCTCGTCCCTGTGCTCCCGGGGCCCCAGTGCTGGCCGCTTGTCTGGCTGGGCAGCCTGGGGCTTGCGGCGCCGAGGGCCGGACGCCTGGAGCCGGCGCCTGGGCACCGCAGAGCCGACACTGCGCCGCAGCAGCCCCGTCTCCGTCCGTGGACTCGGCGGGCCGTGACGGGCCCCCCCGGCGCCTGGCCCCTTGTTGACAGCTGGCTCCGGAGCGTGGGGCCGGCTGGCCAGGTGCTCAGGTGGGTCGGGCTCACTGAGGGAGCTAGCGGAGGAGCTCAGGGAGTAGCACGGCGGCATCTCATCAGCAATGAGGCTGGGCTGGGCACGGGTGGCTTGCATGGCCTTGGGCGCGGCCTTGGGCCCAGCCTGTACCTCCTTCCTGGCAGCCGGACGCTCTCTCTTTACTGCACGGGGGATGGCGGACGCCCGCCGCGGGGGCGCCACTGCCTCAGAGGGCTCCTCTTCTGAGTCGTTGTCGTAGAAGCAGTACACGGCCTCCTCGGTGGGCGTCGTGAGACACAGTGACTGCAGTGCCCCATCCCTGCGGGCCGGGCCGGGGCGGGAGCCGTCCCTGTCTGCGCAGGCGTTTGAGGGCCCGCGGGGCGGCAGCTCCAACCCCGCCCGGCTCCTGCCTGCCCCCCGGGCCTGCTCCGAGCTGCGGCCTGTGCCCCAAGCCCTGTGCCTATGCCCTGTGGCCTGCCTGGCTGCGGCCTCGCGACCTGCGGGCTTCTGCCTGTCCGAGTGCCCACCAGGTGGGTCCCTGGGAGGTCCCTGCAGTGTCTCGTCACTGAGTGAGGTGGCGCTGGAGAAAGCGACGGGCGTGCCGTCGGTGGAGTCCGCGCAGGAGTCAGCGCCCCGGGCGGGCACCAGCATGTAGACGGGCACCGGTGGTGCGCGGCGGCCGGGCACCAGGGCCGAGGCCACCTTGCGGAGCCGGGCGGGCACTGCGGCCCCCAGGCACTCGCGCAGCAGCTCCAGCTCCTGGTCGGCGGCTGCCGGCCCCTCAAGGCAGCCACCAGCCTCCTCCGGCCGGCGGTGCCCCGCGAAGTGCAGGCCGGAGCCGCCGCCGCCGCCGCCGCCGCCGCCGCCGCCGCCGCCGCCGCCGCGCTCAGGGCCGCCGGGGGGCAGGAGCCGCAGCTCCACGTCCTTCTGTACGTAGTGCTCGTGCAAGGCCAGCGCGCTGAGGCTGGAGGCGCAAGAGAAGTTCTCGTCGGGCTTCTCGACGGTGAAGCGCACGCTGCCCGCATCCAGCTCCGACGGAAGGCGGCAGCGCTCGCGGCGGTCGGCGATGTCCAGGAAGCGCTTCACGTAGCTCTCCCACTGCAGGCTGAACTGGGTGCTCTCGCGCTCGCCGGGGGGCACGGGCGCCAGAGGGGGTGTCTTGCTGCGGCTGGGTGGCATGGTCTGCCCGGGGCTGTCAGGCAGCTCGCTGGGGCTGACCGTGCCGCTGCCCAGCCCACTGCATGGCTCGCTGGGGACGGAGCTGGCGATGGACGGGCTCTCGAAACTGCTCAGGGAGCTCACCGAGCTGCAGCGGCTGAGCACCAGTGGTGTCTCTTGCACGCAGTTCTCCGAGGAGCTGGATGGCGTGGCGTCCTCCACCCCCGGGCCCCGGCCCCGCTGGGGAGCCGGGATGGCCACGGGCAGGGAGGCTGCCCCGGGCCCCAGCCAGGCCCCGTCCAGGTCTGCCTTGCTGGGTCCTGCCTCCTCCATCCCCTCCAGGGATGAGTCACTGTCCAGGTCCCCGGCGTCACTGGGGCCTGGGCGTCCGGCCGAGGACAGAGAGGACAGGGAGCTGCAGCGCGACAGGCACAGCGGCTCTGTCTCTGCCACCAGCTTCTCCGGCACCTTGCTCAGGCCGTTCGTGGGCGGCCAGGCCTGCTTCCGGGCTCCGGGGGCCAGGGGCCCCGTGCCCGCCCTGGGGTTGCCCTCGAAGAGCGGCACGTGCTGGTAGGTGGGCGACAGCTTGATGGTGCGCACACAGGCGTCAGCGGCAGAGCCGTCCCGGGATGCCGGCTCCTGGCTGCCTGGCAGGTGGAGGTCAAGCCGGCTGGGCCGCACCTGGCTGCTCGGGGGCCCCTCGCGGTGCTCGGCCAGCACGGCCAGCGGGCAGGGTCGTGTGTGCTCGCGGGGATAGCGCCCGTCACCGGTGCTGCCGCTGTTGAGACTGTCGTTGGAGAGGCTGGCGTGGGCAGCCTTGAGGCGCAGCAGTGGGTGGGCCCGGCCGCCGGCCTCCAGCCGCCTGCCCTCTGGCCGCCGGCAAGGAGAGCAGGACTGGGCCCGGCCTTCACGTGGCGCTTCCTGCCCAGGGTCGCCAGAGCTTAGGCTGAAGCTGTCGTCGGAGGAGGTGTGCAGGGCGGAGATGTCCTCCACCAGCCGGTCGATCCGTGCCACTGCCAGCGCCAGCTTGGCCTTGGCCCTGGCCGCCGCAGCCCCCTCCCCACTGGGCTCCTTGTCCGCCCCCGGGCCGCTGCGGCGGGCGGGCAGGGCGCGGGCCAGCGCCTGTCCCTGCAGGAAGGGGCTCCCCAGGAAGAGCGACAGCAGGGCGGGACTGGCAGGCTCCGCGGTGGCGGCTGCCGCAGCCAGGGAAGGCGCCTCATCGTCGTCAAAGCAGCCGGAGTCCGAAGCATAGTCCCGGGCCAGCCCGTCCAGGTGCCGCAAGGGCGGCAGGGGCTTCTTGGAGGCGGCGTCAGCTTCGGCCTCGCGCAGGCCCTGCTTCTCCAGGTGGTCGAGCGCCTGCGCCAGGTGCCGCGTGTCCAGCTCGGCCTCCAGCGCCCGCTGCTTGCGCACGTACAGGCTGGGTGCGCATGCGCCCGGGGAGACGGCCGCGGCCGTGGTCTGGTACTTGGCGGGCCGGTGGGCCAGCAGGTTGCGCAGTGCGGCCGCGCTGCCCATGGCGATCATCTTGTGCTTGGAGTGCACCAGGTTGCGCAGCATGCCCACGGCCCCCAGGTCCCACAGCAGCTCCTGGTCGCGCGGGCTGCGGGCGGAGAGGTTCCAGAGCGTGCCGCAGGCGTTGCTCACGATGGTCAGGCTGTGCGACGTCAGGTGCTGGAGCAGCGTCTGAAGGCAGTTGTGGTCCCGCAGCACCTGTCTGCGGGCCGGGGGGCGGGGCGAGGGCGCGTCAGGGCCGCGCGGGTTCTCGCCCCGCCCCTCCCGGCCCCGCCCCTGTCCCCGGCCCCGCCCCTATCCCCGCCACGCCCCTCCCGGCCACGCCCCTATCCCCGCCCCGCCAGGCCCGGCGAACCGGACTTCGCAAACGCGAAGACGCGGCGCCTAGGTAACTGAGTTTCAGAAAACAGAGAAAGTCTTTACTAAAATGTATATATTAAAATAACAAATTCGGGGCGCCTCGGTGGCTCAGTGGGTTGGGCCACTGCCTTCGGCTCAGGTCATGATCCCGGAGCCCCGGGATCGAGCCCCACATTGGGCTCCCTGCTCGGCGGGAATCTTGCTTCTCCCTCTCTCACTCCCCCTGCCTGTGTTCCCTCTCTGGCTGTGTTTCTCTCTGTCAAATAAATAAAATCTTTAAAAAATAAAATAAAATAAAATAACAAATTAATACTGTCTTTTAATGTAAAATCGACTGCATCTCATTTTAGCCCAACCACATGCTGTAATATCTCAGATACACTTACATTGAAGGCAAGTCTTCTGTTTTTAAAAAAGGCTAAGTATCATTAATTAGTAGTAGTATTTAGTAAATAAATGTTTTATTGACTTTAATAAATGAAATCTTTAGCGCAAGTATAGCCCATGCTGTATTTGGGATATACTTTCACTAAAAATAAGAGTTATGTATTTTCCTACCTCAAAAACATTGCTGATTGTCATCTAATAATACTTTATTTTGATAAGGGGTGAGTACTTATTAATATTCATAAAAATTTAATAAAGAACAACTTCTTAATATTTAGAAAGTAATACATATTTTTAGTTCAATATATTAGTTTAAAATTTAGTATAAGTCTACCCCACGCAAGGTTTGAGATATACTTACACTAAAAAATGTAGTGCCTAGGGACCAGTCAGGACTGTTCATTCCCAGCACAGGAAAGGCTTGTCCTCAGTTCCCAGCGGAGCGGGCTCTGCCATCCCCAACCCTGAACTGCACCCGGGTGTCCCCACGTCCCCCAGTGCGCTCGCCCGATGCCCTCCGCCCCGGTGGCCATGGGCGTGGAGCCAACCTGTAGTCCTCCCGGGTGGCGATGAGGCTGGACACGTTGCGCAGGATGCCACCGCCGCTCTCGATGATGGCCAGGGAGTTGCTCTGGCACTTGTAGGTCAGCGTGCTCACCAGGAAGCCCAGGGCGCCGTCCACCTGGCAGATGGCTGCCTTGTTCTCCGTGCTGTGTGCGGACAGGTTCCACAGGGCGCTGAGCACGCTCTTCAGGGTGGACTCCTAGACACAGAGGGGGGAGGAGGGCGTCGGCAGGCCAGCCCCACCCACTCGGCCCTTCCCCTCACGGTGTGGACCAGAAGCTGGGAGGAAAGGCGCCCAGATACATTTTCCAATACGAGTAACAGTAAAAAGATCTCGAGATGCAGAGTTGGAAGCCCCAGGCGCAGACCACCTACTGTCTAGGGCACCATTTGGCTTGATTTCCCTCAGGGATGGGGAACTTCCCCCCTTCCACGGGTCTCCCCGTCCTGTGGCCGCTCCCTCTTCCCGAGGCCTGGGGTGAGCTGCCCCTGCCCCCAGCCCCGCTCCAGCCGGCGCGCACCTTGGAGGCTCGCAGGACACACTGCACCAGGGCAGTCATGCTGCCGACCTCCCTCAGCACCTTCTTGCTGTTGATGTCGGCCCGCCAGGACAGGTTGCGCAGGATGCTGGACACCACCTGGGCCGGGGCAGAGAAGGGGCGAGGTGGACCTAGGGCCCAGGCTCCCAAGACCCGCACCCCATCCTCCACCCCTGGGCTAGGCAGGGCTGGGGAGGGACTGGAGGGGACACCCCTCACTGAAGACCCCCGCATACCCGGCGGGAAGGGGCCTGGCCGGCAGAAAGGCCTCAGGCAGTGGGACATGCACAGGGAGCTCCTGGGGCCACGGCCCATGCCCCCCACGTACCTGGTGGAGCTCCTCGCTCTCGGAAGCCAGCTGGGCCACGATGGCCTCCATGCAGCCCCGGCGGGCACACAGTGTGGCCTGTTGGTGTGGCGGAGGGACATCACGCCATGCCGGGCGGGGCAGGGGGCCTGAAGTAGACCACCCCCACCTGCAGGGTCCCTCCTCTACTCACTGAGCGCCTACTGTGTGCTAAAGCTTGAGCCCAGCCCCCATCCTCACTGCCGCGTGCTGCAGGGGGGAAGGACAGTGCCCTCACCTCACCCTGTTGCCCCAACGAGGGAACAGGCCCAGACCAGCATGGACACCCGGCCCCCCCGTGCATGGGCCCTATTCTTGGCATGCCGGCCCCAGAGCAGCCAACAAGATGGTGGCCTGGCTGATCACCTCCAGACACCAGCCTTCTGGGCCCAGCAGCCCTCTCTGGGCCTCAGTCGCTCTGCCCGTAAGTTGAGGACAACTGTCTCCACCTCTCAGCGCTGAGGTGGAGGGGGGCTCAGACCCAGAGGGCGCTGACCCTGCCCTAGCCTCCGGCAGGCCCCACACACCTTATTGGCGACATCTCCGAAGGTGAGGTTGGTGAGGGTCATGCCTGCGTATCGGCGCAGGGCGAGGTTGAGCGGGTCCTGTGCCATCTTGTGCATCTCATAGTCGACCTGCAGCAAGTCCGCGACCGCCTGCAGCCCACCTGCGGGGAGCGAGGAGGGGCGTGGCGCAGCTGTGGGAGGGGGCGTGGGAGGGGGCGTGGGAGGGGTCCGCCCACTGCCGGCACCCCAAACCACCACCTGCCTTCTTCCCAGCCTCAGACGCCCTCCGTCCCTCCCCCCGCAGCTGCCCTGCTCACGTCCCAGCCTCGCTCGAATCACTTTCCCAGGGAGGCCTCCCAGCATCCCACAGGTGAATTCCCTCCAGACCAGTAGACCACGAGCCACGGAGGGCAGGCTGTGGACGGCCCGTGCTCAAGAGCTACCATGAGGGAGAACAAATTGGGGGAAGTGGTCAGTATGGAGAGAAGGGAAGGCAGCAGCACCACAAGCGTAAGTCCCGTCTCCCTGCCACGAAGGTGAAGGGGCGATGCCAGCATCCCCGGGGCAGGAAGTGAGCAGCGCTCATCCAAACGCGCTGTAAACCGCGGTACGTCCACAGCTGCCGAAAAGGGGACACGACCCAACTGTCCACCAGCGGATCTGGATGGACAGGAGACCGTGGGAGCCGGGGCGGGGGCAGGGGCTGGGCAGTCCGTGCTTCGTGGGGAGATGGAGGGTGGGTGTGCCCCACACTGCCGAGCAGTGTGCTTAGAGACAGTCAGGATGGCAAATCTTGGGTGTATTCGACCATAAGCTGATTTTTTTAAAGCGGGCTCCATACCCAGTGCTGGACTTGAGCTCACGACACTCAGATCAGGTGTCACGCAACCTACCGACTGAGCCAGCCGGGCACCCCTAAAATTTTTAATCCATGATTATAAGTTATTTCAGGGGATGCTCTGAGTGTGGAACCCTACGGGGAGGACACGGATGAGAACAGGCAAAAAGCGGCGTGCACTCAGCCCGCCTAGCTAGGGGCTCCTGGCCGACAGCAGCGGCACACGGCTGTTTAGGACCCCTGTGTCCTCCGGATGTTTGTGAGGACCCCCCAAAGGAGTCTGTTCCTGTGGGCAATGGCGGTGGGTACACAACCCGCTGGAAATGAAAATGAAGGCGTTTAACCCTCAGAACCGACAGCCCGGTGGTCCTCCGAGGGAAACGTCCTGGAGAAAACGGGGGGGGGGGGAGCCCAGTCACATTGTCGTGTCCTTTTAAAACCACTGTGAGCTTGGGGACCTCTTAGGACGCCTCAGGAACCTCCAAGGGGCCCGGGCCACACTCAGAACCAGTTCCATATGAAATTCTGTGTTCCTAGTCCAAGTTCAAGGTCAGAAGGGGATGAGGTGCCGTCAGAAATTCTGTGCTCTGGCCTCGCGCGGGCAGGCGGGCAACGCGGCCCAGGGGCCCGCTAGCCTCCTGTGTTTGGGCTGTGTTTTGGGCAGGCGCGTGCAGGCCTCTTGGGCCCGGGGCAGACCAGCCCACCTCGTCCTCTGCCCCCCTGTGATGCAAGGACTCCAGGGGAGGCTGAGACGCCTGCTGCCTGCCTACAGCTGCCTCCTAGCGGCTGGGCACACGAGGCTTCTGGACTTGGGGTTTTCTCTGGGTTGCCTGCTTCCTTGTTTTCCTGTGTCTTCCCTGGTAAATCCAGCCAGAGGGAAAATTCCTGGCTGGGGGGTGGAGGAGGGCTTCGGCCGGAGCCAAATGCCCCTCCAGAGCGCCTGCCCTCGGGTGCCCTCCCCTGGGGCTGAGAGCAGGCCTCCCACGTGGCCAGCCCCCGAGGGGTCTACCCTTTGGGCATTTTAACCATGTGCTGGGTGAGAAGCAGCATCTCATTTTGTAATCCTGACGGTGAAATTGAGCGTATGGGTGAGATGTGTGAGCTTTGCTTTTTCTTTCTTGCATGTTTTGATGACTTGTGTATGGAAAGAAACATAATACTTGTAATGCCCGCAAACCTAAGGGCTCACCGGGTCCACACCCCCCACTGCCATACTGCCCTAAGGCTTGACTCCCTGAGCAAAGTCACCTCCCTGTTCTCTGAGCCCCAGCACCTTGGTGGCTAAAAGCCAGCCCTGGGAGGGATGAGGCCCCAGCAGCCCCTGGGGCCAGCCTGGAGGTGGCGTGCCATCCTGCAGGCGGCAAGGGGGCACTCACCCAGCTCGTTCATGGCCCGGCGGTACTCCTCATCAAAGGACAGCTTCATCACAGCGCAGGTGGCCTGGCAGATCTGAGGCTCAATGGGGACAGGAGCTGCGGACCAGGGGGCTGGGTCAGGGCCCTCCCGCGGCCGGTGGGTCCCTGCCCCTCCCTGCCTTCTCCACCCCAAGGGCCTGCAGGACCCCAGAGCTTTTCCAGCTGCTGCTTGCAGGGCACATGGCGGGGGCCCCTCCAGAGCAGGGCGGCCTTACCACGCCTGTCTAAAGACAGGTCAGAGAGTGCTGTCCACCCTCCTGGATGGCAAGGTCGATGACACAGTGCCTGGTGTTAAGTAACCTTCGGCAGTGTTTTTGCCATATATTCCTTTGCAATGAGCTGCAAAAACTGGGAGTCTCAAACTGCACCCCGCCTGCAAAGGTTACCCAGGACCTGGCCGACGTCCGGGGGAGGCCTGGGCCGGCGACCGGCGCACCGGGCGGCGGCAACCATCAGTGCTCAGCACCAGGCCGTACTGAAGGCGCCTGCTCACCACCGTCGGCGCCGTCCCTGGCCTGCAGCCAGTCCCAGCAGGTCTCGCAATAGGCCCGGATCTGCTCCAACACGTGCAGGACGCGCATCTCCTTGCGCGCCAGGCCCTGGTCCGGCTGCGAGAAGACAATGTTGTGCAGCGCCGCGTTGGCGCGCATGCGCGCATCCTTGGCTCCCGGCGCCCCGGGGCTCCCGGGCCGACCCCCCGCGCCAGCCTCGGCGCCGTGCAGGATCTGCAACAGCAGCGGCAGGCACCCCGAGCGGCGCATAGCCACGCAGCTCTCCGGCGAGCTGGACATGGCCAGCAGCGTGCGGGCGGTGTCCTCCTGGTCCCGCGTCGCCAGCATGGACAGCAGCCAGAAGACCACCTCCACCTAGGAGGGCAGGGGATGGAGTCACGCGGCCCCAGCCCAGGAGAATAGCGGGCTCAGCTTGAACCCCCTCGCCCTGCATCCTCTTGGGGTCCCGCGCACACACCTGGGGAGGGGGGTGGGAGGCATCAGCCAGCACCGAGTGCCCCCGGTTCTGGAGGGCCACATGGCCACCCTGTCGTCCCTCACCGGGTACCCCTGTGGGTGAGCGCCTACGTCTGAAGCTAGACTGCCGCCCCCACAGGACAGCCACCCCCACCCACCTTCCCAACCCCGGGGCGCACGCTGGCCCCGCCAGCCTACCTCCACCCTGGTGGCCCTTCCACACCTGGGGACACTTTATGGAGACGGAGGAGAGAGGGGCCCCCACGACCGACAGGGACGCGGGACCCCCTCACCATGCACCTCGACCCAGCCAGCCACCCTCACCCCTCGCGTCCCAACCTAGCCGCCTGGCCCCGCCACGAACCTGGATCCCCCTTACCTTGCTGTTGCCCGGCTGAGGGACACCATCGTCAGGGTGCGTGGGGACCTCAGTCTCCGGGTCCTCGTCCACCGGCACTGACTTCACCGCCAGCAGGGCCTGTGCGCAGAACGCCAGGCTTGGGGGTTCGGTTGGCGAGCACCCCACAAACCGCCCAGACTGCGGACACCGGCCACAGCCCCATGACAATGTGGGTGGGGGCTGCGGGCCCCTTCCTGCACCTGGGGCAGGGCCCTGGCTCCACCCGTCCCGGTACCTGGGGCTCGGTCTGCTGCACGCGGTCCTGCGCCGACAGCAGCTCCTGGTCGATTTGCTCCAGGCGCGAAGCGCGGATCTGAGCCCGGGAAAGGTGCACGCAGGGGTTGACCCCGCCCCGGATTTGGCCCCGCCCCCTCTCGGCTAGGACCCCACCCACTGCCCGAACTCGAGGTCCCACTCTGCCCACGCCCTGGCCCCGCCCCCGATTCTGACCCCACCTCCTCCTCTACCTGGTCCCACCCGCTCTAAACCCCTCCTTGTTACCTGACTGCCCACATCCCGGCCCCACCCACGGCCCCACCCCAGCCCAGGCTGACCCCACCCACTCCGTATTTGGCTCCGCCCGCACCCTGATCTGGTCGGGTCCCCGGACCGAGGCCCAGGGTTTGCTCACACTCGGTTCCGCCCACGGTCCGCCCCCTGTCCCCCCCTGTTCTCTGACTCTGCCCTCTGGGCCCGGCTCTGCCCTTCGCCCCCTCCGGCCCCACCCACAAAGAGCTCTAGCCAGGGCTCCGCCCCCTGAGGCAGACCCCTGCCCCCAGAGGTCCCGGCCCTCGCGCTGCGGCAGGCTCCGCGGCCCCGGCTCCGCGCCAGGCCCCTCCCCCGCCTCACCTGCGCGCGCTGTACCATCTCATCCGAGGTGCCGAAGCGCTCTTCCATCAGCGAGCGGATGTGCTGGGCCTCGAACTCCAGCTGCTGCCGGATCAGGTCCATCTGCATCGAGAACTGCTGGGAGGGGCGGGCGGGCCGCGGTAAGGGCGTGCCCGGCCCCGAGCATCCCCCGCCCCCCGGCCGCCCCCCGCCCCGGCCGCTCACCGTCTCCACGTGCGGGAGCTCGTCCAGGCGCTTGGACAGGCCCTGCAGCTGGGAGTAATACCAGAGCTTCTCCTTCTCCTCCTTCTCGATCTCGTTCAACAGGAAACACCTGGGGCGTGGGGAGTCGGTGGGCGCGGGCTTGCAGAGGGGGAGCCCCCGTGCAAACGGCGTTTGGTCTGTGTGATCACTTGCTTCGCAGCAAGCAGTCTCCCCCTTGGTGCTCCCGGGACTGGGGTGGGGTGCGGAAGGTTAATTCAAAAGAGAGAGGCGATTCCTTGATAAGTTCTGGTCCCGGGAGAAAGGCGCTGAGGGGACTGCTGGGTCCTTGGCACCTCTTGTGCACCTGCTACCTCCCTCCAGCCAGCAAAACCCAAGTCAGGCTCAGCTCGTCCCAGGCCCAACAGTCCCCCTTGGGACGAAGCTGTGGGGACACGGCTCCGTTGTTTAGGCTCTGTGTCTTTTTTTTTTCTTTTCTTTAAATAAAAACTTACTGACTTTAAATAATTTTGCCTGTGTTCCATCACAGGGCAGAAGTCTGAGCCTGGGAGGAGTCAGAGAACTAGCTTGAGGTCCCAGGGCACAGCATGGACATGACTCCAAGCCACTCCTGAACCGCCTCATCGGACCCCACACAACCCAGCTGAGCTGAGCTGGGCGCCCCAGCCTGCTTTCCGCTGCTGGCCATGGGCCTGGGTTTCCTGGGCCACAGCCCCTCTCTCCACAAAGGCTGCCTTGAGCCCTTCTGGCTCCAGTCCTGACCCTGGCAGTAGGCACAGTCCCGTCCCTGGGGAAGGCTGCATACTGGGGACCCCTGAGGATATCTCCCAGGAGCCTTCCTCTTTGCCAGGAACACCCCCTCCTCTCTGTCCTCCAGGGAAGAAGAGCCACAAGCAGCTGGTGTGGGCAGAGGGGACCCAGGAGGTGGATGGGGCACAGGATCACGGATGGCCGGGGTGGAGCCGGCTGAGGGTGGGGCTTCCCACCACCTGCTGTCTCTCACCGTTCACGGTCCAGCTCCTCCAGCAGCCGGATGGTAGTCCGGCTGAGCTCCCCCAAACTGTCTTTAGAGGGCCCGGGGCCGTGGACGGGACTTTGCTCCGGGGTCCGTGCCGCGGGCTCGGGGCCTAGGGCTGGGGGCTCAAACCTGAGGTTGTACAGGCTGGCGATGTCCAGCTGCAGGGCTGTGAGGCACAGACGGAGAGGGGGCGGTCAGTGCCCCTTCGCGCCCCCGTCCTCCCAGCTCCCTCTGGGAGCAAGCTGGACACGGCCCCAGTGTGCAGAGGGGCCAGGCGGGGCCCTCACCTTTCAGCTGCTCCAGCACCTCCGTCTGCCCCAAGGACACCAGCACTCCGGCCTCCTGCTCCAGCTTGCCTTGCAAATGCTTCAGGACCTCCTAAGGCGGGGGGCGGGGCAGGGCACAGGCCGCGTAAGCCGGCGGCTGGGGGCTCCCCGGGGCCACCCCCACCATGACATGGCCTGGCCTGCTGGCCTTGGGCCACAGCCTGGGGTCTGCAGAGGTAAAGGGGTCCGGGAGCTCCACCCAGCCCCACGCGCACCTTCATGCCGGATGTCTCCGACTCGAGCTTGGACAGGTGGCTGGAGTTGTTTCGCAGCTCCTGCCTCAGATGACTGTTCTCGGCCTTCAAGGCCTCCACCTGCCGCACCAGCTGCTCGTAGGGCGCCACGGAGCTCGCCATCTTCAGGTCCTGCAGTGCCTGGGGCCACGGGTCAGAGGCTCAAGGCTCTAGGGAGCGGTGGCCCCCTCACTGATGTCCCAACCCTCCATCCAGTCCTGGGGGTGAGTCCCCGCCGGAGTGCCTGGTGTGGACTGCTGGGGGCCGGCCCTGAGGACATGCGACGGACGGTGACAGATGTGGGCAGAGCCATGGGATGGACGTCAAGACACACAGCCCTAAGGAGCAGCTGACCAGCAGACAGCAGTGCGTGTCCGTCCTCACTGGGGGGCTCCCGGACGCACTTGCTGACATCCAAGGCCCTCCCCCACAGAGACGGGCGGTCCAGAGGTGAGGGGAAGAGACCACCGGCTAGCCCACCCGAGGGGCCATAACGGTGCCCTGCCTGCTGAGCCCCCACAGCTGGACCTTTCAGACAGTCACCCTGGGGATCTAAAATCTGGATGCGCCACCCACACCCCTCTCAACCAAGAGCTGGAGCCCGAGCTGCTACCGGCCAGGCCCCGCTCCCCTCGGCCAGCCCCCTACCGCCCCGGCAGCCCCGTGCCCCATCTCCGGGCTCTGCCACCGCCACCCACTTCTTTGTGTGTGGTGGTCCTTTCTCACTGTGGCCCAGCCTCCTCCCTCTGGGCCGCTGGCCGGGGCCCCTCCTCTCTGGGCTAGGCCTTCCCCAGAGCTGTCCCACCTCCTCCCCACCCCCCTTCCCTCTTTGTTCCCTTCCCATCAGCACTCGCCCCCTCCCTCCGCCTTTGTCTGAGGCGCACCAATGGCAGCCCAGCCTCTCTTCGTCCTCCTTCCTGGGAGCCCCCTCCCCAGACCAGCCAGCCTTTCCTGGCCCACTGGGAGGTGCTTACTCCCCGCCCCAACCAGGTCACCTGCATTCATTCACTCGCTCATTCACTGTCGTCCCTCCGCTCCTACCCACAGAACCCTCCCCTGGGTCTCCCAGGGCACGCTGGGCCTGGTGTAAGGGTAGGGAGACGGGGTCAGGCCATCCCTGCCCACTGGGAGGACCTATTGTATGCCTGACCCTGTCTTCTGACTTCCCGGTCACAGTCCCGAGCCCCAGGGACCATTAGGCTGTGCTCAGAAGGAAGTGAGCCCTGGGCAGGGTGGGGGGTGGTGATCAGACGAGACAGGACTAGCGCTGGGCCCAGGAAGCACTCAGGGGCCCAGCTGGTGCATTCTGGCCTCGGTGGGCCCCTCTGGGCCACGGTAACTGGGCATGCTGGGCCCATCCTGCAGGCTGACCACAGGGTCAGGCATGGGAGGGGTCTTGCAGCAAGCCAGAAGTCACTGCGGACGCGGCAGTCAGAACGGGGGACAGTGTGCAGGGCAGGGAAGGCCAACCGCCTGGGGACCACAGCCTTTGCCTCCTGCCCCGATAGTGGTCCCACCTAAGGCTCAGTCGGGGATCCCAGAGCCTGGAATCAGGCCTAGGGTTGTGGCAAGATCCCTGGGCAGGAGTTGAGTCCTGGCTGAGGCTCCCAGGCCCTGTGCCCTACCAGAGGGAAGCACCAGGCGAGGCGCGACACCCCCTGCACACTCCTCCCACCCCCTTAACCAGCCCAGGCCCCTCCCTGAGCCAGCCAGGGCTGCCCCCCATCCCGACTCCCTCACACGTGTCTTCGTGGAGGTTCCAGGCCAGCCTGGGACACCGTCACTCCCCCTGCATCCTCATCAGCCCGAGCTAGGCAGCAGGGCCACCCACCGGACTCCCCCGACTCCCCCCTCAGGCTTTGCCCAGTGGGACCCTCTCTCCGCCAGCTCCCCCACCCCTCCCATCAGGGCAGCCTCGTTGGCCTCCTACAGTCCACTCCTCACGCGCAGCCAGGGGGAAGCTCTGACTCCATCCCTCCCTTGCTCCAATACTTCCCATGGCTCCCCAGCACCCTTGAGGTAAGACCTGATCCCTCCACCTCCACCTGGCTGTCACACAGCAGTGCCAGGCCTCTGCATGTGCGCTTTTCCACCTGGAGCACCTTTCCCAAACCCTGGCATCCCTCAAGGTGCAGCTTCCTTCAGGAAGCCCTCCTGCCTGCCTCTCAACCCCAGGTGGTGCCAGGGGACTCCCAGGAGCCTCCTTGGGAGATCACCATTGAAGAAGGAAAAGCACCAGTAGTTGGGGGGTTGGTCTGATTGAGCAGCGAGTGGCCGAATTTCAGGGGGGCTGGCCTAGCTGTGGCCCAAAGGGGCCCTTCCTTCTCTTCCCTTCAATCCAAGCTCCATTTCACAGAGAGGGAAACTGATGTCCAGAGAGGTGTAGCACTATCCCCCAAGCACACAGCAGGCCTGCCTACAGACTGTGGGGGATCTGAGCGTCGAACCCCGTGAGTGGGTGTGTGCGTGGGGGTAGCAGCAGCGGTGCGGACATCCACCTTCCCGGGTCTCAGTTTCCCTTCTGGCTCCACCCTGGAGAAACGGAGGCTCCGGGGCGTGTGCTGACAGGTGAGGCAGAGACAAGGGCATGGAGACCCCCAGCAGAAACGGAGGACGCGCCCCTGCCCTCCACCCAGGGAAGCGCCCGCTTACTGTATCTCCCTGGGGCTGGGCTGGCCAGGGCGCCGCAGGGTGTGGGCTCCGGGGCTCCGGGGTCTTGACGGCGCAGGCAGAGGGCTCTGGGGCGGACAAAGCCCGGTCCCGGCCTGGCCAGGCGGCGCGGCCGCTCCCGGAGCTGGGCGAGACCACCGCGCGCGGGGGAGGATGCGGGATGCGGGATGCAGGCGCCGCGGCCAATTGCGGCGCGGGAAGAAGGACTGGTGCCATGGCAACAGCCAATGACGGCCCCAGGGCGGGGACGAGCGGCGGCAGCGGGACGTCGCGCCTCGGGCGGGTTCAGGGACTGCGTGTGCAGAGAAGGGGGTGAACCCCTTCCAAAGGAAGGGGGCGCCCTGAGGTCTAGGACCCCGTGTCCCCCACCTGTTCCAGCATAAGGCGGTCTTAAGAACCTCGCGCAACTGGACCCAGAGAATTTGACAGTGAAACATCCACTCTTGGATGTTACATCAGAATTGGGGGGGGGGGCGGGAGATCAGGAGCCCCTCCCCACGGATCCAGCCAGGCCTGGTGCAGATGGGTTAGGGCAGGGCAGAGCTGAGGTCCCAGGCTGGATCCCCCAGCCCCTGCCACCAGGGAGGGTCATGGCTGACAGGAAGCGTGCATGGGTGATGGGCAGGCATGCGAGAAGCACATGCGACCCTGGCATTTCTCCCGGTCTCCCTGGCAGACCTTCTCCGTGGGCATCTGCCAGGGACCCCTGTCCACCCCATGTCGCTCGATCTCTTTCAATCTGTCTCCCTGTGTCTCTGTCTCTCATCACGCTCCAATTCACCCTCACAGAAGGGGAGACCAAGGACACAAGGGTCTGGGGTTCCAGCTGAGACCCTCCATGGGTCCCCAGAGCCAGAATTTAGCAGCTGCGGCCAGTCCTTCCTGCCTCAGACACATGCACACCTGAGGACGAAGGAGCCTCTGGGCCAGGAGACGGGGTGTAGGGGGCCCGCCGCCATCTGTCCTGGCAGGGAGGCCAGGACAAATCCTTTGCCCCGAGAACGTGTGTCCCCCTTGGGGAGGGGAGGTGGCTGCAGCCTGAGTTAGGGCTGGTGCAAGAGACGATGGGACAGGTGGCCAAGGGCATGGGGACCACACTCTTCTGTTGGGTTTGCTGCAGGAGGTCCCGTGTGCCCGTCCGGGACTAGCAATGCTGGGGGCCCTGAGAGGAAACCCAAGAGCCAGACACGACAGTCCCCAGCCTGTGGGGCTTGCGGACGGGATGCAGTGGGCAAGGGGGCTCGTTCTGGAAGCTGGGAAGGCTGCACAGAGAAAGTGACAGGGGTGCTTGGCCTCTTCAGGATGCAAGGAAGGGAACAGCATTCCAGGCTAAGGGAACCACAGCATGTGCAGTTTCTGGAGCTGGGATCAGTGCCCTCTCAGGGGACGTGGGTTTCTGGTGGGGCTGGATCAGGTCGTTATGAGGGGCTTAGAGCAGCAGCAGACCCCTGGAGGAGACATGGGCGGAACTCGCCACAAAGGGCAGGACAGAGGGGTGGGGGAAGGACAGAGCCCAGGGCCCCAGCTTTAGTTCTACCTTGATTCCCCCGCATGACCTTGGGCCTCTCTCTCTCCGGCCGCAGTCCCCTGCCTGGGAGGTGGGCTGGAGAGATCTTGCCAGCACGGAGCTCTTACCTCCCCCACCCAGTCTCAGAGGTCGCTGCTCCCCAGGCCCCTCTCAGCCAAAATCCTAGAGTGGTCTAATGGCCAGCCTTGTCCTCGTGTTGATGAGGACACGGAGGTTTAAGCCGGGGAGCACCCTGCTGGAGTCCACTCACGGGCCGCAGCAGCTCTGGGGTCTGGAAGGCTGAGGGCACACGGGACTGAGACCCCAAGGCAAGACGTCCTTGCCCCCAGGGCTCTGGGACACTGCGTCTCTGATGCTCCTGGCCCTGCTTCTCCCCAAAAATCCCCGACCCTGTGAATTCCTGAGCCATAGACTCAGGCATTTCTGGAAATTTGAGAACCACAGGGCCTTGGGAAATCCTACAGCACCCCAGGACCCCAGTTGAGTCCTGGGGCAATGAAAGAGATCCTGCAATGTGCAGTACCCAGGCCTGGGGGGAGACCCTTCCCAGATACCCTCCTGGGACCCTCTGTGCTCCCTACTGCTGCTGGGCTCTCAAGGGGAAAGTGGAATCATGGGGCTCGCTCACCCCCACCCTCCTCCGGAGACTGTCCCTTCCCCCCACTGCCATTCCAGCATCTGGCTAGCACACAACGGTCACTCAGAGCGGCTTTGAGTCTTCTGATCCCGACCCCAGTGTCAATTTCCACTTGATGCCCTGCCCCTCTTCACTGGCCCTCCACTGTGCCAGGGGCTTGGGGTAGGACCCAGGGTGTTCAGAGCTGGGGTGCGGCTGAAGCAGGAAGGCACCAGGCTTGTCATGGGACCAGAGTTGGGTTGTGGGCTTGGCTGATGGATCATAGCCCTGACGGGTGAGGAAGGACGGCCACTGGAGATGGGGGAGTGGTGGGGCCGTGCCCCTGAAACCCGATCTGGGGTGGGTCACCCGACAGGGTTTTGGGCCTCAGTTTCCCTGGGCGGGGAGGGGGCGAGCAAGAATCCCGTCAGCACCGAGGACAGCTCCCCCCTTCGGACCCTAGGCCGGGTCCTCTGCTGACGCCTCCGCCTGAAACTCAGACGCCAGCCCTGCTGAAGCCGTGACCTTGGGCTCCCCGCTGCACCCCCAGCCTCAGTTTCCTCTCAGATTGGGAATGTTAGAGCTGCAGGGCTCAGAAGGATTACAGAGGCCGGCAATGCGCTCGGGGCGGCTGGGATACATATCATGAAGCTCAGGGTCGAAAGCCGGAGTCAACCCTACGCCGGGAACACAAGGGGTAAACTAAGGCCAGAAAAGGTGCAGGGCGTGGTCCGGCCTCTACACGCCTGTATGAAACGGACCCTCGGAAGGATGGTCCCCTGTCGCAGTCCCCCCGCTCCAACTGCTCTCTGTGTCCACGCAATGAGGAGGGGGCCGGGGGGGGGGTCTCCCTCGGAGACCCGGGGCTGGGCCCCGCGAGGCTGCGCTTGCGCAGACCAGGGGTGGGGGGGGTTCGCTGCGACGCGGGGGAGGGGCTCCAGCCAGGCGAGCAGCCTGAGGCAGTTTCCCTGGCAACGGTCTCCGCGGTGACCGCGCGAGACCCCAGACCCGTCCAGCCTCGTGCGCGTATGGGAGCGCCCCCCACGCCCTACCTGGTCCCCGAAGAAGGCCGAGTGCAGCAGGCTCAGTAGCCCCAAGAGCCCCATGGAGCCGCGGCCGCCTCGGACCAGCCCGCGCCCCGCCCTCAGCCGCACGGGTGCGGCGCGGGGTGGGGGGGAGGCAAGGCCGGGACTCCCTGCGCCTGCGCGGAAGGACTGCGGGGAGGGCTCGCTGGGCCCGGACTGGGGACGGGGGGCGGTCCACGAGCCGGTCTGCGGGACATCGCAGGAACGGGGGGAGGCAGTGTCGTGGGACTGGACTCGGGAGCAGAAGGTGGGAGACTGGAGAGGGGTGGCGGGGGGGAGGAAGAGCGAGCCGGGACTCACCGGGGGGCTGGGAACCCAGAGCGCCAGGGGTCCCGAGGAGAATGGAGCTTTCGCAAGGGGAGGGAGACGCTACCCTGCGGCCGCAGTCGGCTACCCGCCGGGACAGCGGGCCCGCAGCAGCCAGGCTCGGACCACGCGCTCAGCCCACTGTCCCTCGGCCAACGTGCCGGGCGCCTCTGGTTTGCCGGACTCTGAGCTGGGCGCTGGGTGCGGAGGGGGCTTGGCCCACAGCACACGGAGACATCCAGCCATTTACCAACATCTGCCGAACACCTGCTGTGTGCGGCCGTCAAAACCCTGCTCGCGGGAAACGGTCACACTGGGGGTGGGGGCAGCAAGTCGGCTCGCGGTGAGGTGGGGGCGTGGGAGGCGGCAGGGGAGGGCACTAGAGACCCCACGCAGAGCGTCCCGGTACGAGGAGCAGCCAGCGCAGGGAAGGCACGCGGGGACGAGGCACTTGCGGGAGGGGCCGTGCAGGGTCCCGCGGACGTGGGAGGACTGCCCGCCCCCCCCCCCCCCCCCGCTGCGGGCGGAGTGGTGACCGGCCCAACTTGGTGCTCGCCGGCGCCCTCTGGCAGCATCGTGCGGGTCCAGGGGGGCTGGGAGGTAGAGGAGTCACAGAGGGGAGTTATTGGGAACCGTGCTAAGCCCTGGGAAAGCAAAGAATAAGCAGCGAGAAGAGAAGGGCGCCACGTTGGCCCCCGCAAGTGCCGTGAATCCGAGCACCGTAGTTTGCGCAAAGGGCACAGGCCGGTGTGGCTTGGCGGGGCACTGCCCCAGAGCGCGTGGATGTGAAGGGGTGAACACCTACTTGAAGGTGACAAACAGGTGACAGACAGACAAGGGGCCGGGTGGAGCCGCTGGGCTGGGAGAGTGAGCTCCGCGTTGTGGGGGCTGAAGCAGGTGGAGCTGGACCAGGGCTCAGATTCAGAAGGGCCCAGGGGCAGAAGAGGGCCTCAGGCCAACCGAGGGGCCAGGGAGACAGAACCCGGTGACGCAGGACCCTGCCCCACAGCCTGACCTCAGTGAAGTGCTTCCTGGCCTGGAGGGCCACGTGATGGCCAGGCTGTGCGTCTGCCTCCGTAGGACGCATTCCTCTTCCTTGTAACACTAATAGGCACTGTGCCCCAATCATACCTAACCGGTTAATAGAAATTCAAACAGGAGGCAATGGTGACCCCTGACCACTCCCACTCAGCCCACTAAGGTGGCCCGTGGTGGCCATGCTGGAAGCATCCGGTAAGGGCACAGGTGACACCAAAGCTGTCACCACTACAAGGGTCCCGCTGCTTCCTATACAACACAAGCAACTGGTCAAGTCCAGTGGTGTAAAAGCGCACAGTGGGCCCCTCAGGCCCCGGGCTGGTCTGCCCACACCCTTGAGCTGAGCGAGACCAACCCCCGGTGGCCTGCACATGCCGTCTGTCCCTCAACACGGACCCTGTGGCCTAAAAACTGTCCAGTAGGTCTTCGTGCTCAGGGTCAAAACCCAGCTTCCAGTGAAGGCACACATTCACCCTGGGCGTTCTCCTCTAGTCTTCAGAGAAAACAACATTCCTTCTGGGGCACCTGCTTGGCTCGGGTTATGATCCAGGAGTCCTGGGATCCAGCCCTGCACCCGGCTCCCTCCTCTCCCACTCCCCCTACTTGGATCAAGTCCTGGGGGGAAAACAATCAGGGAAGCAGAGACACAACTCTAGGAACAGAGTTTCTGGGAGGGGGAACCGGGAGACGGGCACTGAGGGCGGCATGTGATGCAATGAGCACGGGGTGTAACATACAACTGATGAGAATCACTAAATTCTACCCCTGAAACTTGAGTCCCCACCTTCCTCTTGGCTGGGCTGTGTGGTCCCTAAGTTTGGGGTCACACAAAGGCTTCTGTGGCTCCAAGTGACGAAGTGCGGGTGGTGTGAACCAGTCTTTGCAGCCGGCAGCTCTGCCGTGGCTCTGAAACCACACAGCGCCCGCCTTCCGTGCACGGCCCACCTAAGACAGCCAGTTTCCAGTCAGACCAGGGTCAGGCAGCTGTCACAAAGGCCCACCGCCCCTCACCTGTGCCATTGAGGTGTCCCTCCTGGGAGCTCCAGGCCCCTCTTAGGTCGCACAGCCTTCCCTGGCCTCCCTTCCCGCCGGGCCTGCAACCAACCGCTTCGGCATGGCACCTCTGGGGGTCTCAGACAGGAAGGTTGAGCCCCTTGTGATTCTGCCGGGGCCGATGCTCAGCCCATTTCTTGCAGGGCTTTGAAAGCGCACAGGCTCCCAGCGCGAGTGCTGGACGGGCTGCTGGGACACTCTGCACTGTGGTTCCTTCTGCCCGACTGGGGGACCCTGTGCCATCTCGCCACACTTGAGCCCCTATTTTCCTGTTTTCTACAAACACGATGGCCCCAGCTTTCTCACAATTCAACTCCCAACGAGAGAGAACAGTGTGAGCAAATAGGCAGCAAGCCACAGATAAAGCCCAGAAATAAAGCAGCCAGAAGCGACAGAAGTTGGGGGCGGGGGGCAGGAGGCTCCCCTCCCCTCCTTGCTCTGGACCCCAGCTCTGTGCCCCAGCCCTGCCTCACCTCAAGATCTGACACCCTACCACTGCCGGATGCGTAGCAAGCACCTCACTTCGCGTGTCCCTGCTGTCCCCACGTCCGCTTACTCCGGCCAGAGCCGGGATACCACCTCGCCTGTCCCCCACATACGGTCCTGGGCAGCACGTCACAGCAACGGCTGCCCAGGCAGTTACACCCGGTTCCCAAGCACCTGCCACCTTGGTCTGCACATCTGTCCCGCCGCGGAGGAGACGACGGGAGCAGAAACACTTGAGGGAGAAGGTTGAGACCCGTCCTCAAATCCTAAGGGGGTGCTGGGTGGGCCTAGTCACAGGACACAACAGGAGGAACCCCAGGGGACTGGAGAGACACACGGAGTGCTGCGAGGGACACAGGTAGGGACGCGCTCCTCCCGCGATCACACGCTTCAGCTGTGGAAACCACCCCCAGGATGGAGGCCGAGGGAGGAGCAGCACCAGACAGGACCCTGGACCAGTCTCGGGTGCCAACCAGCCCAGGGAAGTGTGGCCACGTCCGTGCCCACAGCCGGCAACCGCGAGCCTCAGCACCCGAGCCCCCGGGGGTGGACACCAGGAAGGAAGAAGGACGCTCAGAGTCCGCTGGAGGCTGCACCTTTATTGGGCCCGCGGGCTACTTGAGCGGGATGAAGCGCGACGAGTGGGTGGCGCCGATGCCCGGCCTGCCGTGCTTCACGGGCTTGTACGTGATGGAGAACTCGCCCAGGTAGTGGCCGATCATCTCTGGCTGCGGGGCAGCGAGAAGGGCACGGCGTGAGGTGACCCGCGTGGACGGGACCCCCCGCGCCGGCCCAGCAGGCCCACACCTACCTTGATCTCCACCTGGTTGAACGTCTTGCCGTTGTAGACCCCCACCATGCTGCCCACCATCTCCGGCAGGATGATCATGTCCCGCAGGTGCGTCTTCACCACCTCGGGCTTCTCCATCGGCGGCGCCTCCTTCTTGGCCTTGCGCAGCCGCTTGAGCAGCGAGTGCTGCTTCCTCCGCAGGCCGCGGTTCAGCCGGCGCCGCTGCCGCGCGCTGTACAGCTGCATCAGCTGCTCGCTGCTCGCGGGGCAGAGCACGGGCTGAGACCGAGGGCCCCCCGACCGCCGCGGACCCCCGCCCCCGCCGACCCCCGCCCCGCCGCCGCCCCCGCCGACACCCGCCCCCGCGGACCCCCGCCCCGCCCCCGCCGACCCCCGCCCCGCCCCTTACTAGGACATGTCCAGCAGCTGGTCCAGGTCCACGCCGCGGTACGTGAACTTGCGGAACGTGCGCTTCTTCTTCTGCTCCACTTCCGCCTGCGCGGGCCGCGGCGCGGGTCAGAGCGGGGCCCGAGGTCCGGGCCCCCAACTGCCGCGGGGCTCACCCGGCCCGGGACCCCCGCGCCCACGGGGACACACCGCCTCCGGCCCGGGGACGCACACGCGGATCCGCGAGGCTGGGGCTCGGCCGGGACGTGCCGCCGGGCACAGGCCTTGCCCGCGCCACCCCGACACCCACCGGGCCCACCCCGCGTCCCCACATGTCCGGAGGCTGCCGCAGCTGAGCGGCCTAACCGCGGCCCTCACGGCTCGGACAGAGCGAGGATGGGGCCGGATGGGCCGGGAGGAATCTCTCCAGCCCACAGCACTCACCATCTTGTCAAGTCTCCGGAAAGGCCCACCACTCGGCCCCTGCGCAGTTATCACCAGGGCGCCCGCGCGCCCCGCCCCTCGGCCGTCCCTACGCACGCACTTCCGCTCGCTGGACGGAGGAGTGCGCCCCCTGCTGGCGGGAGGGCCAAGCGCAGGCTGCGCGGACGGAGGGGAGCCCCGCGGTTCTTCCGGGCGCCGACCCCGAGGGCTAGGGCAGGGGCAGGGCCCGGCTGCCCTGGTTTGGGGGGTGTGGGACACGTCGCTGCCCCTTCCGGGACCTCACATTCCTGCCACCCTATTTCAGCACAGGTGTGCGGGGTCAGGCCCAGCGCCGCGCGGGACCTGGCGCTCCAGTTGGGGCGGCGGTCAGTCCCGCGCGAGCAGGAAAAGCCGGGGGAGGCCGGGCTCTGCAGGGCGCTCTGAGTAGGCGCCCCTGATGGGGACCAGCCAGCCTTCAACCGCCGTTCACGGCTAGGTTTCTGTAACACATGTGCGGGTCTAAGAGGGGGGGGGGCGCCACCCCAAGGAACTCGAGCAGATTGACTAATGCACAGCGGCCATAAAGGGGAAGCACCCCGGTGTCCATTCACGGATGAATGGATAAACACGGCCCGTCCCCCCGCGGGAACACGACCCAGCCTCGGGAAGGAAGGGACCCCGACCCCGGCCACGACGCGGAGGGACCCGAGGACACGGGGCTCAGGGAGAGGACCCAGACCCAGGAGGACACAGCCCGCAGGACCCCACTCCCAGGAGGGCCCCGGAGGAGTCCCGTCCACGAGCCGGGGCTGGGGCAGGGGGTGGGGAGTCCGTGCTTGGTGGGGACAGAGTCTCCGTGTGGGGAGATGGAAGGTTCTGGAGACGGAGGGTGGGGGTGGGGGTGGCTGCAGGACAGGGTGAGTGTGCTTCACGCGGCTGAGGGGTGCGCTTAAAGACGGTTATGATGGCAATTTTTTTTTTCTTTAAGATTTTATTTAGGGCGCCTGGGTGGCTGAGTGGGTTAAAGCCTCTGCCTTCGGCTCAGGTCATAATCTCAGGGTCCTGGGATCGAGTCCCACATCTGGCTCTCTGCTCGGCGGGGAGCCTGCTTCCTCCTCTCTCTGCCTGCCTCTCTGCCTACTTGTGATCTTTCTCTCTCTGTCAAATAAATACGTAAAATCTTTAAAAAAATTTTTTTTATTCATTTACTTGACAGAGAGATCACAAGTAGGCAGAGAGAGAGAGGAGGAAGCAGGCTCCCCACCGAGCAGAGAGCCCGATGCGGGCCTCGATCCCAGGACCCCGAGATCATGACCTGAGCCGAAGGCAGAGGCTTAATCCTCTAAGCCACCCAGGCGCCCCTAAAATAATATTTTAAAAGATTTTGTCAGAGAGAGAAAGAGCACGCGCCTGTTTGCAGGTGAAAGCACAACCAGAGCAGGTAGGGAGCCGATGGAGAAGCAGGCTCTTGCTGAGCAGGGACTCGATCTCAGAACCCCAGAACTCCGAGATCATGACCCGAGCTGAAGGCAGACACGTAACAACTGAGCCACCCAGGGACCCATCCACCGAGGGCCAGCCCCAGCAACAGTCGGGAAACAGGTGGGGACGGCGTCGGTGAAATGAGGAGACCGGACTCGAAGAGTGGTGTGGGGATCTCCCAAAAACATTGTTTTGTTTTTTATTTTTTTTTAAAGATTTTATTTATTTGACAGAGAGAAAGATCACAAGTAGGCAGAGAGGCAGGCAGAGAGAGAAGGGGAAGCAGGCTCCCCACTGAGCAGAGAGCCCGACGTGAGCCTCGATCCCAGGACCCCGAGATCATGACCTGAGCTGAAGGCAGAGGCTTTAACCCACTGAGCCACCCAGGCACCTTCTCATTATCTCTATTAATTATCATGTTTTAAAAGGGTAGGTGGAACTTGAGGCTTGAGGTAAGCAAGCTAAAAGCAGGAGCAGAGAGAGGTTTAATATAATTGTAAATAGAGAGAAGTGTTTTTCAGAACTCATCAGGTGAAAAGGGAGAACAAAGAAAGCAAAGTTGCATGGCGTGGATGACCGCGACCTTGCCTCACTCCCTCACTTTGAGGGAGGGTCATGGCATTCTGTGCCTTGCAGAGGGAACCCGTATGAATGACCATGCTTCTGGTCTGCGGCACTCGTCCCTATTTTTTACATTTTTTTAAAAGAGATTTACTTATGTATTTATTTGACAGAGAGAAACACAGCCAGAGAGGGAACACAAGCAGGGGGAGTGAGAGAGGGAGAAGCAGGCCTCCCGCCGAGCAGGGAGCCCGATGTGGGGCTCGATCCCGGGTCTCCGGGACCATGACCTGAGCCGAAGGCAGTCGCCCAACCGAGCCACCCAGGCGCCCCTATTTTTTACATTTTTTAAAGTCTGGAGGCGCCTGGGTGGCTCAGTTGTTACGCGTCTGCCTTTGGTTCAGGTCATGATCCTGGAGTCCCTGAATCAAGCCCCACTTCGGGCTCCCTGCTCAGCAGGGAGCCTGCTTCTTCCTCTCCACCTCCTCCCTGCTTGTGCTCTCTTACTATGTCACTGTCTGTCTGTCTCTCGCAAATGAATAAAATCTTAAAAAAAAAAAAAAAGAAAATCTTGACAGTGTTCTTTAAAATGACATAGTAACAACCTCCAAGACCGGGAGCTGGGACACGTCCCGCTCCCACGGCAGAGAGCACCTTGTCACGGCCCCGAGGTGGGGGTGACCTGGCGTCCTCATCGGGTCCTCATGAGAGGGAGGGAGAGGGCGAGAGTCCCAGGGACGAGCAGACTCCACACTGCTGGTGGAGGGTGCAGGGGGGACCGCGGCCGGGAAAAGGCAGCAGCTTGGTCTCCCTGGGCCCCACGGTGGGGGTACACCAACCCTCCATTCCATATTTCTGAGCCCGGAACCGTCAGCATCAGTGAGTGGTTTTAAACCCTAAGCTGGTGGCAGTTTGTGACAGCGGCCCTCAGGCCCCCACACACTAGAACAAGGGGCTCAGCCGTTTTGTTCCCAGCTGTTTCCCAGGGCCGGCGTCCCCCAGAAGGCAGGAGTCTCTCCCACTCTCGCAGACGGGCCAGTCCAGAGCCAACGAAGTCCCGCGTGCAAATGGAACTTGGACTCCCCTCCGTCGTCACAGTGACAGTCACAGCCCCTTCTATCCGGGGAGAGAGGCAGTCAGGAAAAGGGACAGGAACAGAATATCCAGAACGTCTGGGGCTGGAAAGGGCTGTTAGGCAGGGGGGTGCTGGCTGTGGGATGCCGGGGCTCCTCCCGCCGATCCCCTGCCCCCAGCTGGGGGTCCTAGCTAGCAAGGCCAGGCTCCATCGGGTGCCTCCCGAGCTCTGCCGGCCCTCAACTGGGGATCCCGAGGCCCACAGCAACCACATCGGCACCCCAGTCTGTGGAAAGGTGAGTGGCCCACCCAAGGCCCGCCCCCACCCCGATGTGTCCAGGCATCTTTGCCAGAAGCCACTGCGCCCCGGAACCCCGCAGCCCTAGGCCATCCTAAGTCCACGTCCGCCCCAACGCCAAGACCCTAGGCGCCCCCAGGTCAGGCGGGGCTCCCCGCATGCCTGGGACCAATGCTGAGGCCGAGGGCCAGCGCAGGTCCTCCCGTGTGGACGCACAGCCGAGAGCAGGCAGGGAATAAAAGGACACAACGTGGGTTTCTAATCCAAACGCACTTCTCTTTATTCAAACCAGGGTCCAACTGGTCAGTGGGGACGCCCTGACCCCACGTGCGCGCGAGAGCGGCTGACAAGGCCTCCGATGGTCCCGGCGGCCCGGGCGGGGCCGGGGCGGGGCCGCCCCCTCGGCAACCCCGCCCCCGCAGCGCCCCGCCCCGCCCCCGGGCGCCAGGCAGGTCAGTCGACAAAAGCAAGGAATAAACAAAAAACAAAACACGCTCAGTAGACTTCTGCTGTAAGCTCCCAGAGTTTCTGGACCGACGAGCCCCAACCCTCAAAGCCGGGAGTGAGGCACTGAGAACGCCCCTCACCGCCACCAGTGCCAACGGAAACCCTGCTTTAAATTAAAAAATAAGCCAGTATACATCGTAGAAAATTTCTCTTAAAAATCTCACAATTTGTAAATGTATATTTTTTTCTTTAACATAAAAGTTTACAATATACGGTAAAACAAAAGGCTCAGGAAAATAATTTCCAAAAAAAGGAAGAAAAAGAAACCTGAAGTTTTGAATTAAAGCTGAAGACATTTTTTTTTAAACCCTGTTGTTGAACCAGTGACTTTTTTTTATTGTGCTGATGGGTTAGAGAAGGAAATATATTTAAAAACTTCAGTCCAGACACCCACAGCCGCTTCCAAAAGCCTCTCGCCCCCCCTCCCCCCACCGTCGAGTCGCTATTTTTCTGCCAAGTTTGTGATTGTCACGAGTTCACAAGTTCTAGATCCTGGGTCTCGGCTGCCCCGACGCCCGCCAGGCGCCGGCCAGCTAGCGGCGGTACGGGTGGAACCCCTGCACGTTGTGGTTCTGACCTCGCCCAAAGCCACTGCCGCCGGCGGGGGGGCCCCCCGAGCCCGGCACCGAGGGGCCCCCGTAGGAGGGGGGCTGCTGGCTGGGGTCTGAGAAGCCCTGTCCGAAGCCGGCCAAGTCCTGTCCATAACCTGCAGGGAAGAAGCCCAGTGAGCCAGGGCTGGACGGCAGGTCCGCACCCACAGCCGAGGAGGGGTCCCCACCCGCCTAGCCCAGCCTGCTCCCCCACAGGACCGTGACCACTGTCTCCGGACCGTAGGAAAAGCAGCTCAGAGACCTCAAGGTCCCCCTGGTCCATCCCATCCGGCCTCGGCCTTGCCTCCCCACCTGTTCCCAAGGACCCGGGGCTAGGCCCTGCCAGCCCATCTGACCCCTGCAAACCTTTGAGCTTGGAGACACAAGAGCACCTAGCCTGGGGCTCGGTGGCCAGAGGGCTTCTAGAAAGTTTATTTTTGAGTAGAATGCACGGGGAAAGACACAGCCCCCAGAATTTAAGAAAATGTCAGACTAGCGCCAGGCCTCGCCCCCAAATGCCCGCCAGACCCGAGACTGTCCTCCCTGCAGAGCTGACCCAAGCTGGCAGTGTCGACAGAACCGGCAGGTGTGGGCACAGGCTGCGGGCCCGACACCAGGCGGGAGTGCCTCGTGGCGCCATGCCCACAGAGACTGCCGGGGCCGGGCAGGTCCCTCCTCCAAATAGGACCTAGACCCTGCACTGCTGATCACAAAAGGCATGGGAGGCACATCTGGAAAGGGGAACAGCACCAGACCGCACACCTGGGATAAAGGCGTGTCCCGGGGCCCCTGGGTCCCAGCAGAGGATGCACGAGGGCACTGGGTGCCTGGGGCTGTGGCCAGCCGAGAGAGCCTCGCCCCGGCAAGGGCCCCGTCCCGAGGGCACCGCTGGGTCCACCCCCGCCCGGGGCGGCAGAGGCGGGGGCGTCCGCTGCCCACTGCCTGGGCGAAGGCCGAGTGGGGGGCGTGGAGGAGGAGGCACCACCTACCTAGGCCACATCACTGCTCAGCCTGACCATAAGAGTGTAAACAAAGTATGGGCCCGAAGCCTGACGGGTCTGGAGAATAGGTACCCAGGCCTGGCAAGAGACGAGACAGGGTGACTACCCCAGGGCAGCCTCAGCAGAGGGGCAGGGCCACGCTGGCGGTCGGCACACCCCCACCCAGGGCTGCTCAGGCGGGCCAGACGCCACATGTCCAGCTCCGGGAGGGACTGTGGCCGGGCACGGCGCCCAGGGGGACAAGACTGCATGCCGCTGGGCAGCCGGAAGCAGTTGGCCAGGGACAGCACTGGAGGGCAAGAACAGCTTCGACCTGCAGACACTGCGGTCTTGGGCCAAACGGTCTGAGCGGCGAAGTGGAAGAGCAGAGCCCCAGAGGAGGAAACGTGGGCTAGCGCTGTAGCTCCTGCAGGAGCCCTGGGAGCCCCCACAACAGGCAGCCCCACCCACGTGGTCTAGCAGAGGCGGCGGGAGACCCCTGGCCACCTGGCCCAACCCTGTCCTCACGGGAGCTCCTCCCATATCGGCTGCAGGCCGCCAGCCTGCAGAGCCCCGGCTCAGAGGCACCTCCTCTGTGACCAGTGCCGCGAGTGGAGGCCCTGGGAACACTCCGGCCAGTGCCTGCCACCAACCAGAGCCACAAACCCACGTGGCCCACAGACGCCCGCCCTGTACTCTACACTCAGAAAAAAACGAGACAACCAAGGAACGGGGGCGGGGGGGGAGGGCATGTCCCAAAACCCCCGTGCCATCCTCCTAGGGGCCCCGTCGCAGCTCTGGGCTCCCGAGCCCACGGGTCCTGGAACACTAACTGCACGGTCCATGCTTTTCTAGGACTAGCTCCTGAGCCAAGACCCAAGAAACCAAGACCCTACTTGTGTTCATTCTGCCTGACCCTCCGCAGCAAGCCCCTGTGGGCAGGAGTCCCCACTCCGTTCAGGCTGCTGGGAGGAAGGCCGGAGGGGGCGGGGCCGGGCCCCAGGCTGCACCTGCAGGTAGGTCTCCTACTCACCGTACTGACTATAGGGGAAGTCCGGCTGGGCCGTTGGAGGCTTACTCATGTCCGGGGCGGCCTGAGACGGAGGCGGAGGGAAGGCCAGAGGTGCTGCCCCTGGAGTAGCAGGTGGAGGAGGGACCCCCGGCGGGGCGAACTGATCCGGTGGCGGGGGTGGAGGTCCGTAGCCAAAGCCTGCACACAAACAGGAGAGAGAGAGAGACAGACACAGCGCACGACCACAGCCCGGCCTACTTCCTGCTGAGACCCACTGAGCAGTCAGGCCTCGAGGCTGTCCCTAGGGTGGGCCTGGGGCGGCCTGTCACCCCCCACCCCAGTGTGAGGCAGGGGCCCCACGGGCAGTGGTGTGACAAGGGCAAATCCTGCCTGCCAGACGGCGCCATCTCCCACCACAGCAAGCCTTCCACTCCGTCCTGGGGCTTGACTCCCCCTTTTACCCACCCGTCTTCTGGTTAGAACTAAAATCAGACGTGGTCCAGGCCAGGGAGAGGCACACGTCTTCTGTGAGGGACCACACAGCTGTCCCGTGGGCTGGCCCGTTCTGACAGAACCCCCCGCGTGCCCGTGGAAAGGACAGCAGTGAGCCACAGTGCTGAGGCCCAGCCGCCAGGCGTGGCCGCACGAACGCCCCTCCACCAACGGCGGGTCTGCGGCCTTGCAGGGCTGAGCACAGACCAGAGCTGCTGACGCACTCGAGCCCCTCACCACTGAGTTACAACATCAGGCCCAGATGCCCCAGCGAGGGGGGTACTTCCGTCTCATGAGCAAAGGGACCACGACCGGCAGTGCCCCAGCCACGTGCTGGGCACAGGCTGAAGGACGCAGCTCGGGATGGGGCCCACCCAGCCCGCTCCAGGGGCCCACTCGACTTACTGAACTGTGGGGGGGCACCGTAGCCCTGTGGAAAGCCCTGAGGAGGGGGGAACCCTCCGGGAGGGGTGGACACGATGTAAGAGGTGAACGGTGGGGGCGGCGGGGGGGCTCCTCTCCCTGCAGGCGGCGGTCCATAGCCACCTGGAAGACAGGACGCAGAGGTGCGTGAGGGGAAAGGGCGTGGCTCACGCTGCTCCCAGCTGCCCAGGCCCCCCAGGGGCCCACCCCAGTTCAGATTCCCTTCTCTCAGATGCCCACAAAGAAGGACTTACCAATTGCCTGTCCCGCTGGAACCCACATTCCTAAACAGGAAAACAAAGAGGGTGGTTGGTGTCCTGTCCGTGCCCCAGACGAGCCACCCCCAACAGCACTCGCTCTGCTGGCCGAGCCCGGAAACGCACGCCTGGAGCCCTGCCGCACCCGAGCATGGCTTGGGAATACAGGCAGCTGCTGCGTGTGGGCGAAGGGCTGCCACTGGCTCCGTGCTTCTACGGGGGAAGGCTCTCCAGGACGGCCCTGGTCTGTTGGTCGGGCGGCCCCATGGCTTCCACAGAAGCCCTCAGAAAGGGTGAAGGGGACACCCACAGACCAGGGGCTCGGATGCACAGCTGGGACCTTAGGCTGGGTGGTGGGAGCCCCAGGCCGGCTACCAGCCAAGTGCTAGCGGGCAAGAGTGTCTGGTCACAGTAACTGGTCCCCTATGGCTGTTTGTTTCCCTCCCCCGCCCAAAGACTGTAATTATCTATTTGAAAAAGAGAGAGAGTGAGTGCACAGGCAAGGGGAGAGGCAGAGGGAGAAGCAGACTCCTCAGTGAGCAGGGAGCCCGACGTGGGACTCGATCCCGGGATCCCAGGATCGTGACCTGAGCCACAGGCAGACACTTAACCAGCCGAGGCCCCCAGGTACGCCGGCTCTGTCTTATTTTGCGAAAAAATATTTTAAAAAAGACAACCCTGGAAGCTTTGGCTGCTGGGGGTAGGGATAGGGGGCCAGATGCCTCTGGGTGCAGACAGACCCGCCTAGCCTCCCCGGCCCCTCCCTGGACACGACTGTCCCCTCTGCATCTCTGAGGAGGTGGAGGCCACAAGATCTGGTCCTGGGGCCCCTGGGAACCTCAGTTCTTCTACCGCGCTGTCCTTACCCACCCTACTGACCCTTCAGAGGCCCTGACAGCCCAGAGCCCAGAGGACAGGAGCGACTCATACGGCACTACAAGTGGGACTCTGTGCCTCCTTTCAGCCGGGCCAAAGCCCCAGTCTCCCTCAAAGGATCTGATCTGAGCCTCTGGGCTGGCCATGCCAGGCCCACCTCCCACTCTAACTTCACTGAGAACAGTTTGCCACGGGCTCACTGTCAGGGGCAGGGACAGCCTCCCCGAGCCACCAGGGCAATCTCGCTGCTCCCTCAGACCCATGCGGCCCGTGGGGTGAGGACACTCCAGCAGCCCTGCCGGCCACAGTGAGACCCACTTGCCCAAACCACAGCTGGGGAACTTGGCTGAGGCCCAAGCACACCACCGAGGGTCATAGCGTACTCGAGGTGGACCAGCCCCTTTCTCATCTGTGAGCGGACGGGACAGCGGCCCTCCGGGGTCTCGCTGGAAAGTTCGGGCGTTAGCCGGTACCCAGCACAGAGCCCGTGTGCTGGCTCCTGGGATGAGTGCACGGCTCTGTGCGTCGGCCCAGCGGCTGGACAGGGAGGGAGCCCCACCTCTGCCTTCACGTCCTCCCTCAAAGGCCCACGCGCCCGTCCGCCAGCACGCCCCCACCTCCTTCGTGCTGAGTCTGCCGCCCTCAGGCGTGGGACCCTGGCCTCCACGCACGTCTCCCAGAGGTGGCCGTCTGGGGGCGTGGCGGGTCCCGGTTGCTGAAGCCTTACCTTGCGGGCCGTATCCTTGCTGCCACGTCGGGGGGGGCTGGCCTGCCCAGCCATTGGCGGCACTGGGCACGACCCGGCTGCCCCACTGGCTGGCACCCGGCTGTCCCGGCGCTTGGCTTTTGCTGTCCCGTGGCTCGGCCCGTTTAACTTCCACCTGCACAAGTGAAGCTCCGGCTCAGGGGGAGGCCGAGGGTCCTGGGCCCCCTTCCCTTCAGACACACCCTCGGATAACTTATGACTACACTTAGCAACTTATTATGACTTAAAACTAAATACTTAACTATAAACCTTATTTAGGCCAGTATTTTTTTCTTTAAAAATTTATAAATTTTTTTTTTGTTTGTTTGTTTGTTTAAAACATGTTTCTCAGGTACAACAGATGCAACCGTAAGACACGTAAGCCCTCCCCGCTGCAGAGCACGGACCGAAGGCCAAGAACCCTCGGAGTCTTGTGGGACAAGGGTCTTTCGGTCAAGGTAAAATGACAGTGTTCTCTTTCAATGGGCACGCCATAGGCCCGGGGACATAGAGACCAGGATGGGCCAAACAACCACAGCCCTCTTCCCAGGCCTCTCCAGGGCCCCAGCGCGGCCAGAGCCAGACGCCGTGGGGGCCACGTGGTGGGGGAGGGAGCCTGCTGGGAGGGTCCAGGCCGGCGGACCACAGGACCCTGCCCGAGCCCACCCACCCTGACTGTGCTTTAAGCTCATACCTGAGAAACACAGTTGGTTTACTTAGGTTTTTTATTTAAAATGTCTAATGGAAGATAAAGACTTACCTTCCCCAGGCTAACGCTTAAAGAATCTCAATCAACTCAAAATAATGTCAGAGGGAATGGGTGTGATAGAGAATCTTACATTACATCTGACAAAGAAGTAAACGAACATGCAATAAAATGGACATTTGAATCAGTAAGCAATCTTCATACTGTGTTAGGTCAGCAGCCCTGGACCCTTCCTCTTTTGGACGCAGCCGGGAGCCACAGCCCCCGGGGTGGGCGCAGCGGGAGCGAGCGTGCGCGCCCCGCTGGCACCAAGTGCTGTGGCCCCCAGAGGGCCCCGCCCCCACGCAGCTTTTAGACGTGGGCAGACTGACAGCCCAAAGATCCCCCAATTACAGGGCTGCCTCAGCATTTGAGTCTCCAATTTTTTTTCTAGATGATAAATTTTAACGAGAAAGAAGAGACAGTAAATCCACCCTGGAGTCATCCTTGGGGTCTCATAGTCTGGTGAGCTAATAAGCATCATGTATTCAGAATTCCATCAGTTCTGCTGAAGACCCCTTCCCGCTGGAGAACAAACAGGAAGTGGGACAGAGGCACAAAGACCCCCGCCTTCCTGATGCCCCAAGGACACTCCACGGATAGGGATAAAGTCCCCTTTAGCTCAAGCAGGACCAAGGGGCCCATCTCAAAGCAGTCAACCTAATGAGCCCTCATGTGCTCTCCTTAAGGGAATCTGGTTTCTGCTTACAAAGCAAAGCAACCCTTGTATATTTTTCCCCCTAATTTCTACCCTCTTCCTATCAGAGCACGGATGCAGCCACTGGCACTCCGGTTTTAATTACAAGTGGGACCTAAGCCCCTTGCGGAGGCAAACCCCCACCGAGGCACCGAGGGGCTGCTGTGCCGTGCCCACCAATGAAGGTCAGGCAACGGGAACAGGGCGAGGCCAGGGGTTCCTGCCGGGAGCCAGGCTCCCCCACGTGTGCACCTTACGTTAGAAGTTGAGCCCCACAGCGAGAAGCCACCTCAGTCTCCGCTCTGTGCTCCATGCAGACCAGACCCGGACACCGATGCATCCTACGAGAGCGGGCTGGGGCCGGCCGCCTCGCGATGGGAGCAGATCCACGTGCTGAGCGGCCTCGCGGCCCCTAGAGCAGGACCGGGCTGCCTCCAAGTTTGAAAGGTCACAGTACCTTCAAATATTGAATGTGGACTCCTCTGAACTCGTGTTCATAGCTGACATGCATCCTTGACATCTGCACGCTAGTTTTAAACTAAAGCCTCAGTGAACGCCGGGGTGAGATTTGTGCCTGCTGCTTGGTCAGGTTCACATGGCATTAATTAAGCCTGCGACAAACCTCGGCCACCCAGACATAAAAATAGCTCCACGCTGCTGTGTTTACCAACTTTCAAGGAGCAGGCTGTGGGGCTGGGTGGGAGCACCGGAGAGGCAGGAAAACTCAGGGTGCCTCCATCCCTCCACAAGATTGGAACTGACAGGATGGCCCCGGTCTCATCCCAAGGGCACACGGAAACGCCTGCTGCCCGTGAGGCGCCCACGGGAACTGCCAGGGTGTGCAGGGCATTTACGAGGGCAGAGACAGAATCCTGCCAAAACGTGGGCCCACAGCCCCTGCTCACGCTAAGAGACCCCACACTGCAGAATTTCTACCACTGATTCGCTTCCGGGTGAACGTCCCCAAGGGCTCTGGGGGCCCCGGGGGCTGAGGAGCAGGGGCCATGTTCTGAGCCCGCCCGCCTCCGTGGCAGCAACACAGTATGAAGATGAAACCAGAGGTCACTTGACTGCATGGAGTTAAGTACTACCGAGAGCATGTGCTTGGGACCGGAGTTTCACAGTAAGTGACCCAAGTAAAAAAAAAAAAAAAAAAAAAAAAAAAACCAATCCTTCAGGATGTTTACGTCTCTTTGAGTTTGACACGGAACCTGTTGTCAAAGGTCCGCGGCCCACCACACCTTGGGGGGTGGCAGGAGGCAATTGGGATGCAGGACAGACATCTGAAGGAGTGGTCACTGAAACCAAGCCTGAGGCAACCTGCGGTTCCACTGGAGGCCAGCCCAGGAGGCCCCCGCAGACCGTGCCCCTCGGCCGGGGGGCCGCCCTCCCCCGCAACAGGCCCAGGTGATCCGGAGTGAGGAGCTCTGGGAGCAGAGCCGGCAAGACAGGAGATGCCTCGCCTCAGGCAGGAGCCCTCAGGCAGGATGGGCCCCCGCTTCCACGGGAGCTGGGCCCAAGCCCACACAGCACAACACCCCAGGCCGACTCGCCCGGCCCCTTTTCTGTTCAGGAATTGTTTCCAGTGAAATCCCTAAGTTGCCTAAGACTTGGTTCGGTCTTAAGGTAAAATAAAACTACAACTACACACTTTTTTGCCCATGATGTCGTGAAAATGCATGTTGACAGCCTGGTCCACTGATTGTTCGTCCTCGAAAGTAATAAATCCAAAACCTAGCCAACGACGAAGAGTGAATCAAGGTAGCAGGGCGTTGTGACACAAAACAGGATGATGAACAGTATCAGGGCCGGGCCGAGGGGTCGCCCAAGGGTTTCAGGGAAGCGGAGTGTGTGAGGCTGCAGGGCGGGGCCCGAGCCTGTGATGGAGGCGGGGTTCCGCGTGGAGACACGGTGGGAACCCTCGGGGGCTGGCCTCGGAGAACGGGGCAGCCCGGGCAGGAGAGAGGCCAGGGCCTGGCCCGGGAGCGGGCCCGGTGTGCCTGGAGCGTGCTGGAGCACTGTGGAGGGGGCCGCGGTGCACCCCTGCGAGCAGGGCAGCTGCCACGAGCTCCACCTCGGTCGGGGTGTGTGCTGTGGGTGTGTGGCTGCTTTTCTGAAACCCAAGATTCTCCCCCTCGGCTTGCAATTTGCTTTGCAGCTAGTGCTGACAGCAGCCGTATCTCGTTCTAGCGCGTTAAACAGAAGTACGGTCTCTACACAGTTAGTGCCTCGCTAAGCTTATCCAACGCCGTTGGGTAAGCCCAAGGAGTCCTGTCACAGTAACATACGTATGCATACAGGCGTCTACCTCTCGTATCTACGTAATAAGGTACACAAAGATACAGGCCACGACGGGTTCCAGCAGGTCAAACTCTGCTGTCAGCAGCAAGAGCAAGACACACCATGTCGTCAGAAAGAGAATTTCAAGGGAAAAAAAATTTAGCGTTTCCCAAACACAAGGAAGTGGCAGTATAAACGAAGTTTGGTTGGTCCAGGTGAGTGTGGCCGCCCGGCTCCCGTGGCGTGTCTGGTCCTCAGTCGGCTGCACTGTCTCCCCGGGGCCCGTCTGACTAAGCGGGACAGGAGGCGAGCGGCAGGCAGCGGCCAGGGGACCCCAAGGACTAAAGCCGGCTGCGGGGGGGGCGGGGGCCGAGAGCCCGGATGGGCTGGGGAGGGCACGGGGTACGGGCAGGGGCAGCACGGTAGGGCCTTGCCCGGCCGATGCCCGAGCCTGGGTCAGGCCTGCACCCGCCCGGGGCCACAGCAGGCGCGGAGGGGGCATCAGGGAGGGGCGGCCAAGCCCGAGGCCTCTCAAGCTGCTGGGAGAGGGATGCTGGGGCTGCAGTGGCTGGGCCATGGGGGGACTACAGGCCCGACCTGGAGCTGGGGCGGGGACGGGGAAGAGCAGCTCAGAAACACGGGGATGACAGACCAGCAGGGAGGGACACCTGGGACTCAGGCGGCTTCTGACATGGCCCTGCACACGCGTGTTTCGGAGTGTGACTATGCACACACTCACTCGAGAGTCTGCACACGGCGTGCGGGCAGGAGCGGAGTCACAGCTGCAGAATGACGACCGCAGGACACACAGAAGGACACAGAAGCTGGGGAGGGCGGGGGGAGGTGCCAAGGAGGAAGGCAGGAGGCGAGCAAAGGCAGCGGCCAGGCCCGAGGGGCAAGGTCAGGGCTTCACTGCCCCCAGTGAGACACATGCAGGACCCTCGGGACAAGGACAGGGACACTATCTCAGATGGGCCGAGAGGGAGGAGGGAGGCGGAGCCCTGGAAAAGACCTGGGAAGGGGAGGAAGCAGGATGAGCTCTCCGGACGCCCCTCTAGCCCACTGGGGATCCTGCCATCACTCCCACCCTCTGCTGGCCTCATGCTCGCAGGGACTCTCTCAGCCTGATGTGGAGGACATGGTGAGCCCCCACGGGAACATGGGCCCCAAGGTCAAGCCCAAAGCGCTCTCCCCACCAGCTCCTCCTGCCTGCACCCCCAGCCCAGGGCGGGACCCCAAGGGGCCGACTGGGAGGTGACTCTAAGAGCAGCCCTCAGGATTCCCGTGTCCTGACGTTTCACAAGACCGGAGGCAAATGGCGGAACACAACATGGGTTGATGAACAGCACGTGAAAAAGTTAACAATTTCTCCAAGTGCAGGAGTGTCTGCAACCACAGGGCCCGCGTGGTCCGTTAGAGCGCAAGAGGCGGTGAGTCTTGGGTAAGGAGCCCCGGGGCGGGGCGTCTAGGGATGCATCTGTCTGTCAAGAGGCGACATCACCACTGAGGAAGCGGACAGAAACACACTGAAACTTCGTTTACACCCCACTGGAGCAAAGCCCGTTCCCTCCTCTGACTGCGGGACTGGCCTGTACCTGTGTGATATAATTTAGCACCTGGAGAAGAGAAATCTAAAGAGATATCGTTAATCACAAACAATTCACAGAGAGAAAAGGAAAAACAACTTACTTAACGTTACTGTACTTTACTATGAGACACTTAAGTACATCACTAAGCATGTATGTCTACGTTAAAGTTAAGCTAAGACTTAACAGCTTAATCGACATGAAGTGCGGATACGTCACTTATCATGGAGGGAGAGGAGATGGAAGTTCAAATGGCAAACTATTCTCCAGCATGGCGGGCGCGCGCTACGGCGGCGCCGGCTCTGTGCGCCGGGGGGCCTCCGACGGGGCTGGGGCACAGGCTGCACGGCGCCCTGACGCCAGCTCGCACAGCCGGCCCACAAGCGGCGGACGAACCCAAACACACGGGCAGGCACAAACAGCAGCAGCCGCAAAAAAAAAAATGGGAAAAAAAAATAATAAAAATAAAAATAAAAATAAAAATAAATAATAAAAAAGGGCACGGAGATCGGGTGCCCGCTGTCCCAGCCCCACAAGCCAACGGGGACGTGCGGGCGTGGGCAGCTCGCGGAAGCTCGCGGGGATGCGCTGAGGCAGCTCCTTACCTTCCTCCCGCTGCCCCACGGTGTTAGGGCAACAAGAAACAAGAAAAACAGGAAAAAAGCATGGGATGGATAAGGAAAGTCCACGTTCAAGCCGAGCTGGGGGGACCTAGCCTGACGCCAGGGAATGAGACCTGCCTGGGCAGGGGACTCCAAGCAGGACACGGCCCTGAGTGACAAGTGCACCATTTGAAAAAAGCACCCATCTTTTAGAACACATTTAAAAACAGAAACCATATCGAAACTCATGTCAAGTTGTAAAAACTTCAAAAGAACAAGCCAAAAAAACACGGTGACATGTGACCTCGGGAAGCAGACAGGCTGGGGCTGCACGGGAAGGGCCTACGTTTTAATCATGTCTCCGAATCACCCTCTGTGAGGCAAGCTGGCTACCACCACCACCTAATTGTGAAATAGTTTGCCATCTGAAGGGGGAAGGCCAAGGACAGACTCCATCTCTTTTACCTCGAGGCCTCTGCTTCTCTGCGTCGTAGATCATAACCACTTCTGTCACCTGCAAGAGAGATGGCTGTTTGAGAACCCGGGTGCCACAGGGCAGCCACGAGCACACCTGGCTACCACAAAACTCCCGAGGCAAAGGGCAGCTTGGGAACGTCTCCACGCATTTCTCAGGGGAAGTCCCGAGGCCAAAGGTCGGACTTCTGGGGTTTGACACCTGAGACTCACGGGACCCGAAGGAGGCCAAGGGAAGTGCACGCTGCCTCTGCCCCAAGTGCTCACGGGGAGGCATCTGGACACAGGAGGCCCCGGCCCCACACTCCAGCCGGAGGACCACATTCACAGACAAAAGCCAAGGCCCGGATGCTGGGACGGGACCCAGAGCTCTGCTACTGAGCCACACGTTCCGAGACCATCCAACTGACCGGCACTGGGCTGGGCACTCCCGGACAGATGTCCACCCAGCCAGCACTCCTCCCTCCCGGGCCCCTGGCTCACTGAGCACACATCACCATGTGCTCCACCACTCTTCCTTCCTGGCCCCAGCCCTCGCCACACTCAGGCACCCAACCTCCGAAAACAGGTGGTAGGGAGGGCTGTCCCACCAGTGGGGTGTGTGACCCGCTGGGAGCCTAGGGTAACCCCGTGCCTTTGCCGCAGATGACCGGCATGCCCTCCCCCCACGAGCTTGCTTGCTAGCCCGTCTTCTCCTCTGTCTGCCCTACTACACCTGAGTTTCCTGGGGACCCCAAATAACTCCAAACCCTCATTCAATTCTAAAAGATTTCAGCCTCTTCCAGAAACAGAACCAGCCTTGGGAGAAGGAAACGCTGAGGTGACAGACACGCAGCCGGGGAGTGCCAGGCCAGATCCCGCCGGGCCAGGGGGGACCGCACTGCTGCTGGGCCTGGGCTAGGACATTCTCCCCTGCGACGGGAGACGGCCGGCTGGCTCCCACGGCCAAGTCAAACCCTGCTCTTCCTAAGCCTACGGAGTGCGCCGCACCACGGCTCTCACGGCCCATCACAAGGGCCTTCCAGATCGGCCTGGCGAGCTTTCCTTTGCCTGAAAAAGCAGGAAACGCCCTCCTAGGCTCTGGCTTGCTCTGGTAGAGACACAGGCCCAGAGGAGAGAGCCACCAGGTCCCCCACTCCCGCCCGGTCCCGCCCCGCTCTGACGCAGGGACAACTCACCACTCCGAATTTCTTGAAGTATTCCCTGAGCTCTGTCTCACCACAATTGTGAGGAATCCCACCGACAAATATCTTATTTGATTTACTGTTATCGCTCCTGGGTCCTTTCTGCTGTTTTAAGAAGGAAAAACCGATTAGTCTGTGTGGGGAACCGTCACGACGCTCCCCACGGAGAGGATGCGACACATGCCGCACTGGTGTTAAGACCCTGCCAAGAGCCAGACCGAAACCCTCCAAAAACCCACTAAAGAGAATCAGCAAACCATCGTAACTCTTATTCCACTTTCCTACGGAGACCCATGGCGACGGGGTTCCAGCACGGCCACAGGGATGCTGGGCAGGGCAAGCGGGGGGTCCCGTGGCGAGCATCCTGAGTTACAACAGTAGAAAGCAGAGAGCTCTTCTGTCTCAATGGGAGGACTTTGGGTGTGGTGGCCATAACGATGAGAACTAGCAGGCTTTTTTAGGTTTTCAGCGGCTAACGGAAAAGGACTGTGGACACTTCCCACTCACCTCACCTGACCCCAGTGACCCGACCCTCTGCGGGGATGCTCGCACCGCAGAGGCAAACGCTTACCCGAGCTTGTCCCTTGTGGATAGAGGAGGAGGAGGACCAGAACCTCAGCTCCTGCTTTGGGACGCCCCAACTGCACTCCCGCACCCCTGTCCTTCCTGTCCAAGGGGCTCCTGGGCACCATAGTCCCAACGGCCCTGGACCAATGCCACGGAAGTCTGGGGGCAGGCGAGGGTCTCACGGGTACACTTCGGGGTCAAACTCCATCGAGTGCCTGCTCCGTCTCAGCGAAGCTGCTACGAGACTAAAGGACACGAGGGACCAAATGGAATCTACATGTGGCTGGGATTCCAGTCTGAAGAAAAGAGCTACGAGAGCCTCACCGAGAAAGACCCCCGAGCCGCGAGGGCACCTGTGCGGACACAGGGGGTTCCACTGTGCGGATGGGCCTTGTGTGTGAGCACGTGCTTTTACGAGGCACATGCCCGGCCTCGAGGAGCAGCAGACGGGACAGAGACAGGACAGGATCAGAGATAACCAGGAAAACACCAGCAGCCAACGGACCTACGCACTGTGTTTAGGTGTTTGGTGTACTACTTTTCTGATCTTTCTGTGAGGTTCCCAAAAAGTTTCCCAACAGAAAATTGGGAAAATAAAAACTGTTTCTGAAGCCCCTGTCTACCAGCAGCAGCTGGACCCTGCTAGAAATGCAGGTTCTAAGGCCCTGGCCCCAACATGCAGACCAGATATCTGCCCTGCCTCCACCCCAGCTCTGGCCAGGCCCTTCTGCTAGGACAAACGTGTCCCGGGTGATGTACTTCTGTGACATCTGCTGGGCTGGGGAAGGGGAGGGATGGGTGATGGTGGACAGAGGACTCGGCTACACACAGCTCACAGGGTCCCCGAGGAGCCACCACACTGGTGGGTTCTGACCAGCTGTTCCAACACCCAGGCTTTCGCACGTGGCCACCTGGGCCCTTCCTGTGAGCCGTGGCACCTGGACAGGGACGGCCAGCAAGCAGAAAGGAGTGTGGGAGCAGGGGGTGCCCTGAAACTGCACACACACATCCCGCCCGCCTCGGGCAGAATGGGAGCCACCAGGGAGGAGAAAATGGAACTGCTGACCACAAATAGGGGTGGGAGGCCCTTTTCTTGTTTTCTTGGCTACAAAGTAAAGAACATGCCCCACTGGATAAATCCGAGCGCCCGCTGCTGCTCTCGGCGGCAATGAGCAAAAGCACCAGATCAGAGGCACCCATCTCCTTCAGCCGGGGAGTGACACCCCCTCCGGGGAGTGACACCCGCCGAGAGGCCGCCCCGCCCAGCCCCGCCCCTTACCCATCCTTCCTTAGGCCGCGTCCTCTCCGGCTGCATCCCGCGAGGCGTGCATGGCTTTGGGTCGATCTGTAGAAGTTCCAAACGAGTCAGCTGGGAATGCGAAGCTACCTTCTCTAGCGAAGGTGTCCACACAGCAAACAAGCCCGAGCCCCTAGTCAGTTCACCCCAAATCCAGGCCCTACCACCACATCCAGCCTCAGCCCAGAGCTGCGAGCCTCGGGGTGCGCCCCGCGGACCCGCTCCTGCACGGGCACACCCGCCAAGACCCAGCGGCAGAGGCAAGCTGACGGGGCAGCACGCAGCAGGGATGGAGGGACAGGAGGAAGTGGACTCCCAGGAAGCACACTTACGTTTCGGCCGTCTAGTGTGTGTGGTCTGCTGGCCAGCACCGTTCCCACACAGTTTGGGTCTTTAAATTTGACAAACCCAAAGCCTCGAGACTGGTTGGTGGTTTTATCTTTCATGATCACACAGTCTACAACTTCTCCATACTGGGAAAAGTAGCTGCGCAGCGTCTCTGCTCAGAGATTAGGACAAAAACACAAACACACACAGCAAGGTATCAAGCGCGGGCTCCCAGCCGGCCCGCCAAGCACACAGGCACACACGCTCTCAGTTCTCCAGCCTGACCTGCAAAGTGTGGACCAGCAACTTGGAAACTGGTTCGGTTACTGACCAGGGTGTGGGGGGGAGAGACGGTTCAGGACTGGAGACCCACGGGGAGGACGGGGGCGGGGGGTACCAGACATGGCCGCATCACGTCTTCACGCAGATTAGAAAGGGTGCAACTGATGAAGGCAGAGGCCAAAGGCATCAGGAAAGTGAAGACTGAGCGAGCGCCAGGGGACCCACGGGAGTGCCCGGCTCCCTCCAGCCGGAGCGCAGGGACCGCGCCAGCCAGCCCCCAGGCCTCCACACTCCACACAGCAGTCTCTCGCCCTCCACATCCCTCCCCTAACTGCGGAGACATCGGGACCACTCCTAGTCCAGTGCCCCTCCCTCCCAGGATTCAAGACAATAAATAAATCGAGAGTTAAATAAAACAAACAAACCACCCCCCCAAGGTAATAGTGAGAGGTGCAGTCACACAACGTGAAGACCCAGGCCACCTGCCTGCGTGTGGCGCCTGGTGTGTGGCCAGTCCCCGCCACCTACCTTGAGTGGTGCTCCAGTCAAGACCGCCCACGAAGAGCTTCCTGCAATTGAACGAGAAAACATTCTGGGTCAAGACAGCCCTCGCCTCCACGCTGCCAGCCGTCCGCCCCATCCTAGAGGGGCTGCCTTGTGTTGAGGTCACGGCAATGACACGCGTCCACCTCAACCACTGCCCGGTCTCGGCAGCTACAGACACGAAAACTGACACCACGTTTGCCAAGATGGTGGCGAGTGAGCGTTACACCACGTAAGCGGAGACGACACGTCCAGAGCCACACACGCTTGCCAGGCAAACCAGCGAGAAAATGAGACCTTGCAAAATGGGCCAATCGGAGCCCCCAAACCACAAGGGTCTCAGGGTGGGGTCACGGGGCACGCTTCCCCAGAGCTCTTGCAGCACCGCGGTGAAGGAACACGTGACAAAAGAGAACGGCCCGGGCCAGCGGCGGAGGGGGCTCTAGGACAAACCCTCAGGCACCTCCCCATGGTCACTCATAAGGACCCTCAAATCACTGGGAAGGTCCCTGGAGCTCCAGACTTAGCACCAAAGCCGCGTCCACACCTCCCAGCCAGGCAGACACATCAGAACTTTCCGCGGGAGCCCCACTGTTGCTGACACAGCTCTCTTCCACGGGACACCTCTAGGGCAGCCCCAGAACCCACACAGCGCCCTGGGAACGGGCTCACACTCACAGCCGCAGGGCAGCGCCCACCCTCCCTCCCGCCCCGGAGCAGGCCCGGAGACCGCCTGCATGGATCGGCTATTCCGGCCCTCACTGGGGCCAAGCTCACCGGCATCCCAAGAGGCGCAGACCCCTTAGACATCACTCAGCCCCCGACCACCCGGGAGGTGGCCATGGCAGAGGCGGCAGGGGGAAGGGGCCACGAGTGCTGTCCCGCGCAGAGTGGGACCCGGATGCTAACCGGCAAGGGTTTCAGATGCCAGCACGTGGCCGAAGCTCAGCCCCCGTCGGAGACTTAGGGCCCCGGGGTCCCGTCATCTGGAGCCGACCACACACACTCAGCTTGAAGACAGAAAGAACCCCGCCAGGCTGATGGCACTCCTGCCACCGAGGAGCAGGGGTATCCTGTCCTCCACCCCAGGACAGACCCCTTCGAGGCAGCCAGCCCGCCTGTCACCCCGGCTGCATCCGGGGACTCCAGCGTGCCAGCCCCCGGCTAGATGCCTCCAACAGGTAGCAGGATGGCTGGGGACTTGCTCCCACTCCGGCCTTTTCTCTGAGCAGGGACATTCTGAACTTAGTATATGAGGAACTGTCCCTGACACAGCAGAGAGGAAGCCACTGCCATGCCACCGCGGGGCGGGGACAGGCGCATGTGGCAGAGGCCGCGCGCTCTCAGGGCTGTGCCGACCGCAGAAGGCGGCCCCATGAGGACAAGTCTCACGGAACATGCTGATCAAGCAGCGGAGGGAAGCCTCCCTTTAGGCCGCATTAACTTACATCCGTGTCTCCTACGCACCCCTCAGAATCAGGCCAGGCCGGCTGCCGGCTGCCGCCTGCCAACAGCCCCAGGGGAGCGGGGCCCCTGCCCTCGCAGGGCCTGGCCCCCAGCAGGGGCGCAGGGCAGATGCCTGAAGGCCCCGAGGCCGGCGGGTGCCTGCCCACTCCTTCCACACAGGAAGGAACATGAATCTGCCGCAGAAAAGCAAATTCACAGGGAAAAGAGCCACGTCCAGCAATCTCCAGGGCTGAAACCTGACTCACAGGGCCCACGAGCAGCCTCTCAGCACGCATCCAAGCGGAACAGCGAGGCCGCACACAAGTGCCCTTCCGAGCAACCCAATCCCGCAGCACCCACCACCCAGGGACGGAGAACTCGTCCAACCAGTCCGGGTTCCAGCCCTCTCGGAAATGTCAACGTCTGGCACCGAGGAGAAAAGACCAGAAGCACCAGCACGCACACAACTGACAAGGCTGGACTCTACCACCCGACCAGACCGGCAGAAGCTGCCAGTGCTGAGCCCTCGCGTATCCTCGCGTGGCACTGACTTCGCAGAGGGCCGCTGTTCGGGGCAGCAGGACACACCCACGCGTCCAACTGCAGGGCCACGCGGCCCCGGTCACCGCCCACTCCTGCACACGGAGGGGCGCCCGCAGCCACCACCAGAGTGGTGGGGAAAGGGCACCCAGCGACCCCGGTTACTGTTGCGCACCGCCCCGCAGCTGAGGCTGTGTCAAGTCCCCAGCTATCAGAGATCTTCCCCACTGAGGGAACGACCGGCTCTCCCTGGCCCCCGGTCCCAGGCTCTCTGAGCTGCACACCAGGGGACAACTTCGCCCGTGGGGAGGAGCGGGCAGGAGTGCCCCAGGCCTCCAGGCGGCGCCAGGCCAGCTGCTCTTCCAGTTCCCATCTCCTCTCCTCCCCCTCCAAGGGCAGACTTTCCCGGGGCCACACACAGGAGCCAGAAGGTTCCCAAGGTCCTGGGAGGCCCTCTCCAGAGCCCCAGCACAAAGCCCCAACCCTGAGCCCCAGACACTACGGGGCCTTCGGCAGGATGAGCCAAGACCAGCTGTGTCACTGCCCAGGCAACAAAACCATGGGCAGTCACCACAGACGCCCGTGCCCGCCTGGCACAGGGCAGGGGGCTGCTCACCCAGCCAGATGCCCGGCGGCGGCCCAGACGGCTTTGGCGGGCCCTGCTGACTGCGTGCCTCCCCTTCAGTCCTTCCCTGCTCTTATGGGTGCAAGAGTCATGACTCAGCTGAAGCTGAGAGTCAAGGCCCCCCCACAGTCCCCAAACCCCACAAACCATCAAGGGGACCTCCTGGCTCCACCAGGCCCTGCCAGGTGACCCAGAGGCAGGCTCCAGAGAGGGAACGGGCAATGCCACTAGCGGGAGGGCCCAGGAGAGGCGGATCCAGGGACCTGAACCTCGGCAAGTGCTACTGACTTCCTCTTGGAAGGGGCTCTGCAGAAGTCCCCAGGGGCAGCCCACTCTGCTTAATCTCCTTCCGCACCCTGCTGGGATGGACACCCGCTTTGGAGGACGGCGCCGCTCCCGCTCCGTTACTTCGGGGCAGCCCCACCGTATTTGGGCCAGAAAGCAAACCTTCAGCGGCCTCCCTGGCCCCGCCAGCCACCGCAGCTCTGCCCCCTCACTACCTGCGGGCAGACTTGAGAAAGTGCCACCTCGCTTGGTGAGGCGGCCACCAGGTAGGCAGCGGCGGGCAGAGCTTGGCTCTGGAGACCAAGAAGCAGAGGGCCTGGGACCAATCACAGCTGTTCAGCAAATGGCTCTTTCTGCTTCAAGAACACACAACGCAGAGCCTATCCTGCACCTCCCCGCCCCTCCAGTGAGGTCACCCCGGGGCCTTGTCCCCCTAAGCATGTGCTCGTTTCCCTGCAGGGAAGGAAGCAGCTCGAGGAGGGAGGACACACAGCACACCCGGCAGCCACCACGTCCTGGAACGCAAGTGCTGGGGCTGAGGCCCTGCCCGCAGCAGCTCAGGCTTCCCTCCAGCCAGCAAGGTCCCCCTCCTGGACCACTGTGGAGGTCGAGCGACGCGTGCGGATGCCCCAGCGCCCGGCATGAACCCCCGACACCCCCAGCATCTCCCTGTGAGCCCCTCCTCCTCCCTCCCCCAGACAGCACCAGTGTCCCCCAGCACTCCCTGGTACCAGGCCAGAGCCGCAGTCAAGCAGAGGACCTCCTGCTGAAGACACTCCTCACCAGTCTGAGAAGGCAGGACGCTGGGCATGAGGCAGTCGCCCTGTGAAGGCGGTCCGGCCTCTCACCCACAAGGCTGCAGGGCGCACATTCGGGCCTGGCCCTGACCCCCTACAAGGGCTGCACTGGCTCACCAGGAGCACGGGGCTCCCAGCTCTGGTGCGCCCTAGGGGGGACCTTGGGCAAGTCTCCGGCCCTTCTAAGCCCTAGTCTGACTTGGGGCATAAAGTCCCAGCCAGCTCCCAGCAGGTGCTCTAGCGAGGGTACCGCCAGGGAGCTCCTCTGGAGGAGTTTCTGCAAGCAGGGCGGGATGTCACCTGGGGAAGGTGCCCGACCCACTGCCAACAACGGAAATCAACCAGAGCGCCTCCTGACGCCACGGTCAACCCTGCAAAGATCAAACGTGTTCCCGTTACAGTAAACAAGTCCTCAACTCGGAGCAGGTAGCAGGGACACCTTGGGAAGCGGGCCAAAGGAGCAGTGTGCCCAACAGCTGTCTCATTTGCCAGGGGGTACGGGGCAGTGTCTGCGGACACAGCTGGGGGTGTTCCCAGCACTGAGTGGGTGGGCCTCAGGGATGCTGCTCGGCCCCCACAGTGCCCAGGACGCCCCAAACGTCAGCACTGCTGAGGAGAGACTGCTCCAAAATGGAGAAGCATCTCTACCTTCTACCCAGAGAGGTCTCCTGGAGCCCCTATGCGGCAGGAAACAGCTTCTCCCCCAATCAGGACCTCTCTGAACCCAACCATCAGGACCCCTCCCACCTCCCACCTAGTAGAAAGAGGCATTTAACAAGTCCCCACTCTTCCAGGCCCCGGCCCCTGGCCTCGCCCTGCCAGCACCCTGACCAAGGACAGCTGGGCTGCGGGGACAGGTGGGGTTGCCCGCTTTCTCTGCTTCCAGCTCCAGCAGCCGTGGACTCCCACCGCCTCCCCGCACGGGCTCTCACAGGGCCCTGCATGCTGCTTCTGTCCCTCCCCGCAGTCCATCTTTCCCTGGGACTCTCCCCTTGAGGGCGTCTGGATGGCCCTGCCTTACCAGTGGAATACACGCCCGATAAAATCTTCCCCGGGCCTCTCTCAGTCCCACAACACAAGCCGGCGGCCCCGAGACAGGTGGAACAAGACGCCTCTGTCCTACTGGGAACGCCCTGCCCCCAGCACCGTGCACCCCGACAAGAGGCCAGGTGCCTGCAGAGGCCTACTGAGAGACCAGGGCTGTGGACCTCTACAAGGCTTGTGCCCGCTGGTTCCAGAGTCAGAATCCAGAGACCCTTCCTGAAGTCACCTTTCCAAGGTTATGGCACAGGAAAGAGGGCACGGCGCTGTGCCTCCCCCCCCCCAGGTGAGTGCCGGTCCCCCTGGTCACTGGCCCTAAGGCAGGGTATCAGCCTGTCACACATCTGCTGCATGGGCCCCACGTGACACCGCTGCTCCTATCAGCCCTCTGCCCTTCAGACCCAGCCCTCCCTCTGCTCGGGCTGATTGTGACAATCAGAGCGACGAACACACTGAAACCACCCATCTCAGCCAACTTCCTCTCTCCAGCCAGACTTCCCGGGGACCGGTATAGCCGAGACCCAGTAAAACTCAGTGGACGGCGCCCCTGTGCCCACACACGCGGACTCCTGTTACGGAAAGGGGAGCAGCCCCTCCCGCCTGTCAGGCGCTGCCTCAGGAGCCTTGGGCCAGGCTGACCAAGGACGCTGGGGATGCAGGTGCCTGTTCAGACCTGCCACCTCCCGCGAGCTGCTCCCGTCGCTGGATGTGAACACAATGCTCACTCCCACGCGGGAACCAGCGCCAGCAGGAGGCGGACCACCACGGGGTCACCCGCTCTCCGCGGGCTGCCAAACAGAGCAAGGGGATCAAAGCAGACCCTGGGCCCCCACACTCAGGAAAAGAAACAAGGATCCTGTGTAAAGCACAAACTGGTCAGTTTTCTGGGATACCTGTCACTTACAAGGTTAAAACTGCCCATCGGGTGGGGAACGAGGCCAGGCAGGGTTCCTCACCCCCGCCCGCTCCCAGCCCCACAGCGTCCGTCCGCAGGCTGTCTCTGCACACCTAGGCTGGGCCCGCCCGGCAGCACTCCGTGGGGGTGTCCAGGCCTCCGTCTGCTCTCCCGGCTGAGAGAGGACAGCGGCCCTGGGTGCCAGGAGGCTGCGCTCTGGAAGGCCAGCACCGTGGGGGACGTGGCCGGCCCGCGGACTGCCCTGTCAGGCTGCGCCCCACTTCTGAGCACTTTCTCCCTATAGCCTACTTTCCCAGCAGAAGTGCTGCGACTTTTCACCCACGTAACACAAACAACACACCGACTTCCAGTCCCTGCACATGCTTTTAGAACAAGCCCAGAGGAACCAGGGGTCCTCTTCCCGGCCCTCTACGGTGTGGGGTGTGGGGTTTTGGAAGGGGGAGCCCACAGAAGGCATTTTATGTCCACAGCGGTCACCTGGAGCTGGAGGCCCTGGGAGGCCCGTCATCCCCCGCGAACAATGACTTACCAAATCGGGCACTCTGGCACACACCGGGCGCTTCAAAGCGCCAGGGGAGGAACAGACCCAGGCCACAGAGGCCCAGCCCCAACCCCCCCCAAAAGACGGAAAACCTCCCCGACAGCGCAGGAGCCACTCAGCTAGGGCAGCACTGGGTTCCCGAGGCCCTGCTCCCATCTGGGGCTCCTGGGGCTCCCACAGGGCGGTGACGGCGGAGAAAGACTCCTCTGGCCGCGAGAGCCCCGCCAGCCGGCCCGCTGCCCGGCGCCCACCCCAGGTGCCTTCCTTCTCTGCCGGCCGCCCACCGGGGGCTCGCGGGCTGAGCCGCAGCGACCCCGGCGGCCGCCCCGGCCGGTCCCACGTGACCCGCGCCCCGCGCCCCGGGAAGGGTGAACGAGCGCGGCCCCGGGGAGCCGCCGCCGACGGCAGAACTGGCGGGGCCGGGGCCGCCACGTGCGCCGCCCAGCCAAGTTGGTGCGCGGGCTGGGGGAGCCCGGGGGCCCCAGGAGGCCGGGGACGCCCCGCCACCCTCCGCTTTCCGCCCGCGGCCCCCCCGCGGGAAGTCCAGCCGCCGAGGGACACAGGCGTCCCGGGCTCCCGCTCCGGCTCCTCCTCGGCCAGGAAACAGCGGGGTCCCCCCCCCAAACCCAGGCGCGGGCACGGACAACACGGCCCGGCCCGCCAGCCTCCCCGCTCCCCCAGCCGGAGACCTCGCCCCGGCGGCGACGGGGACGCTCCCCCCCCGACCTCTCCGGGTCCCTCCCGGACCCCCGCCCCCCCGCCCACCCCGGGCCCCCCCGCCCCCCCAGAGCCGCCCCGGCCGGGAAGCGGCGGCACGCCGGACTCCCAGGCTCCCGCTCGCCGCCCCCCGGCCCCCGCGGCGGTCCCGGGCCCCCCAGGCACCCCCAGGCCGCCGGCCCCAGCGCGGCCCGCCGGCGTGACCTTGACGGGGGCCGGGGCGGCGTCTGGGCGGCGGCGGCGCAGGCCGGGGCGTCCTCACCCGATCTCGTCAGCGCCCGAGTTGTTCATGGCGGCGGCGCTCGGCGTCCCGGGCCCCCTGGCTCGCTCCCGCCTCCGGAAGGTCACCGGCCCCGGCGCCCTCCCCACAGCCGCGGCCCGGATCTGCGCAACGGCGGCGGCCCCGCTGCCTCCTCCCCTCAGCGCCAACGGTCACCGCGCGCCCCCGCGCCCGCGCCGCCGCCCTGCGCACGCCCGGGCGCGCTCCCGCACGGGGCCTCCGGGGGCGGGGCCAGGGGTGCGCCCGCCGGAGAGCGTGCCTGCCTGCGTGCCTGCTCCTGCGCCGCGAGGGGCGTCGCCGCGGAGCACGCTGGGAAGTGAAGTCCCGCGCGCCGGCCCCGCCGGAGGGGAGCGCGCGGCCAAACCGCGGGCGTGCGGGCGTGCGTGCGCGCGTGCGTGCGTGCGTGCGTGCGCGCTCGCGCTCGCGCTCGTGCCCTCCGAGCTAGGCACGGTGGGGCGCAGGCGCCTCTGGGCTTCCTTGTCTGAGCTCAGGTCGGAAGTGGCGCGCGGGGTCAACGGTGGGCAGAGGCCATCCCCGTGCTGGGTCACGCGAGGCGGCGGCGCCCCTTTCCTGGCCGGCGTCTGCGCTGCGCCCACGGAGGTCGTCGGACGGAAAAGGGGCCCCTGCAGACGCGGCTCTGGGGTCACCGCCGCGCAGCCGCCCGCCCGGACCTTGGCCCTGCTGTCGGGCGGTGCTGCCCGGCTCCGCCCGCTCTCTCCGCCGGCGACAAGTCCGTGTACTCATCGTGCTCAAATTCAACCCGCGGAGGGAGCGAGGGAACTAGGTCACGGGCGGGCAGCGCGGACCAAGCCATTGGGAACACGTAGGGTTTGCGGAGCGCGTGGGCATCCGTGTCGCCTAGAGCGGTCGCCGGGGCAGAGGCGCCCCGCTCCGTGACGTTGTGCAGGTCCCGAGAAATCTGGAGCAGTTGGCAGGGACTGGTACCCCACTGTGGGTCCCGCGGGAGCTGGCAGGACACACCCCAAGACATGGGGAGAGGAGAGCGCTGGGGCAGGCTTAGCCGGGTGTCCGTGATGGGGTAAGCAAACGAAGGAGGGGAGCTCAACCCCACTTCCAGGAATGTATCCCCCAAGTGCTGGCCCCACAGTGTGCACAGGTGTCCCAGGATGCTCGCAGCCCACAGCGTTAGAGGAGCAGAAAACTGCAAACAACATGTTTCCGTGTTTCCACATGTCCATCTACCAGTATCTGCATAAATCAACCGCGAAAGACCCGAGTGAAATACACAGGATGTGGTCAAACGAAGGAAGCCAGACACACACTGTTCAATGTAGCTTTAAAAATAGACACTGGGGTGCCTGGCTGGCAGTCAGTAGGTCATGTGACTTGATGGGGGGTCATGAGTTCAAGCTCCACGTTGGGCATACAACCTACTTAAAGGACATATTAAAATACAGGTACAGGGCACCTGGGTGGCTCAGTTGGTTGAGCAGTTGCCTTTGGCTCTGGGCATGGCCCCAGAGTCCTGGGACTAGGTCCGATATCGGGCTCTCCACTCTGCGGGGAGTCTGCTTCTCCCTCCGACCTTCTCCCTTCAGATGCTCTCTCAAATAAATAAATAAAATAAAAAAAAATCCAGACACGTACCAGGGATAAAATAGAAGTTTTGTTTACTTTGTATCTTTTTAATTTTTTTAATTTCATTTTTTCTTAACAATTTTGTTTGACAGAGAGAAACACAGCCAGAGAGGGAACACAAGCAGCAGGAGTGAGAGAGGGAGAAGCAGGCTTCCCGCCGAGCAGGCAGCCTGATGGATGTGGGGCTTATCCCAGGACTCTGGGATCACGACCTAAGCGGAAGGCAGAGGCTTAACCACTGAGCCACCTAGGTGCCTCTCTGTATCTAAGCTAGCCAGGGACGCATATTTGAGATTTTCTGTAAAATAAATAAAATCTTAAAAAAAATAATAAACTAGCCAGTTGGTTTTCCCTCCTTCCTGACTCATTTCCTACCTCCTGCCCCAGAGCGAATGGTGTGACAATAATGGGTATACAGACACTTCTAAGTTTACTCCTAACATGGTGACGTGCATACCCGATACACAAAGTATAGTTTTGGTCCCTTTTTAAATGTTGTACAATACACATAAAATTCAAGGTTGTAACCATCTACGCGCACAGCTCAGCAGCATGAAGCACACTCACACTGTTGTACAACCACCCGCAGCCCCAGCTCCAGAACCTTCCATCTCCCCACACGGAGACTCCCCACGAAGCACGGACTCCCCACCCCCTGCCCCAGCCCCAGCCCCAGCCCCCAGTGTCTCCTCTCTGTGTGGACGGGACTCTGGGGCCCTCCTGGGAGTGGGGTCCTGTGGGATGTGTCCTTCTGGGTCTGGCTCCTCTCGCTGAGCCCAGTGTCCCTGAGGTCCCTCTGCGTCGTGGCAGGGGTCAGGGTCCCTTCCTTTCTGAGGCTGAATGATAGTTCAGTGTGAATGGAAGGACAGGTGGTGTTTATCCTTCATCCACTGATGGACATTTGGACTGATGGACATTTCGGGTGTTTCCACCTTCTGGCTGCTGTGAACAGAATGTGCAAATATCTGCCCAATCCCTCTGTTTTGTTTTTTTTTTCTATAGATTTTATCTATTTCTTTGACAGAGATCACAGGTAGGCAGAGAGGCAGGCAGAGAGAGGAGGAAGCAGGCTCCCGGCTGAGCAGAGGGCCCCATGCGGGCCTCATTCTCGGGACCCTGAGATCATGACTTGAGCTGAAGGGAGAGGCTTTAACCCAGTGAGCCACCCAGGCGCCCTGCCCAATCCCTCTTAATTTACAAGTTAAAATTTTGTATACAGCACTGTATACATACGCATATATACGGTAACATGGACATTGGCTGGTAAAGCAGTGAGGGCAGGCACCACAGCACTGTTTTTTAAATTTTTTTTTAAGTAGGGTCCACACCCAGCATGGGGCTCGAACTCACAACCCTGAGACCTAGAGTCGCACACTCCACAGACGGAGCCAGCCACTTGCCCCACTTATCTCTTATTCTTTTTTTTCTTTTTTTAAGATTTTATTTATTTATTTGACAGAGAGAAACACAGCCAGAGAGGAAACACAAGCAGGAGGAGTGAGAGAGGGAGAAGCAGGCTTCCCGCCGAGCAGGGAGCCCGATGTGGGACTCGATCCCGGGTCTCCGGGACCATGACCTGAGCCGGAGGCAGTCGGTCAACCCACTGAGCCTCCCAGGTGCCCCATTATCCCTTATTCTCAGTAGGCTGTGAGCGCCAGGGGAAACAGGCTGGAACCCTCAAATCAACGTACTCCGTAGGTGTCTGATGGATGAATGAACGTCACTTCCCATGACCCACTGCTCCACAGCGGGGCTGGCCAACCTTTTCTGTACAGAGCGAAGTAGTGATATTGCTGGTTTTGTTGGCTGTTAGGCTTCACGGCCGAGACTCGCCTGCACCATGATAGCCAGAGCGCACGGCACCGGAGGGCCGAGCGAGCGAGGGGGGCTGGCTGCGGGCCAGAACTGTACTTACCTGTGCGCGAATGCGACCCTCAGATGATTTCCATGCCTTGTTTTCTTCCCCCCAACTATTTAAAAATGTAAAAAGCATTCTAAGCTGCACCAGAAGGACAGCAGGGGGGTGTGATCTGTGCGCGTGTTTCTGTGTGTGTGTGTGTGTGTGTGTGTGTGTGTGTGTGTGTACACCATACGGGTCTGTATAATCTGGTGAGACTGGAGTCAGACTCCTCCCTCCTTGGATCCTCTCTGCCTGGGCTTGCTGTGCCGCGTCAAGGAGGTCACTTTCCCTCTCTGACCTCGAGCTGTGACGTGCCCTCGCAGCACACTCTAGGGTCTCTCACGAGGGGTCACCTTGCGTCATTCAGTCACCAACAGGAGCAGGAACAAGAGTGGCGGGCCCATCTGCAAGGAGAAGCTGAAGCGGGAACAGAAACTATTTGGCTAAGTTGCCACCTGGACCGTCCTGCACTTTTTGGGATGGAGTCCAAGTTGTATGGGGGTGAGCACTGGGAGGTCCCTTATCTCAGGCAACACTGAAGCCAGAGGGCAGGCTGTGAGCTGACTGCCCCCTCACTGCTTTCCTTCAGGCTCTGTGTGGGCAGGCAGCAGCCTCAGAGTTCCCCAGCAAGCCTGGCTTCCTGCTCTTCCCCATCCGTGAGATCCCTACCCTTGTGTGCCTGGCCAGGGGGAAGTGATCACTTCTGTGATTAGACTTCAATCAGTTCTGACCTCGCAGATTCTCTTGCTGGCTCTGAGGAAGCACAGTGCCGCAGAGGCCCACGTGGCCCGGAACTGCCACCGGCCCCAAAGGAACTGCATGCCACCCAGAGCCATGGGATGGGCCCGGAAGCGGACCCTTCCCTAGAGGCGACCTGGGGGGCCGGCCCCCTAACTGGCTGGCACCCTGCCAGCAGCATTCTGACAGGGCGTGAATCAGGGGACCCAGCTAAGGGACAATAAACGAGCGTTGTTTGAAGCGCCCACGCCTGGGGCAACTTGTTAACCAGCAACAGCTAACGAATACGAGCTGCCTTCTGTCTCAGGCAGGGCATCGGGGGCACCGGTGAAACTGGGTGAGATTTAGCGAGCGCCACCTGTTTACATAGGAGGCACATAGAGACTCCCGCGCGCTGGCCGCTAGAGGCCCCTTGGGTCCAGCGCGCAGTCCGCTCCCGGCCCCGCCCCTGACAGGCCCCGCCCCAGGCCGGCCCCGGCCCCGCCCTCGGCCGGCCCCGGCCCCGCCCCCCGGCCCAGAAGGCCTCGCAAGGACAAGGCCCCCGCGTCGCTAGCCGAGTCCAGGTGCGCGCTCCAGCCGCAAGCATGAGCGCCCCCGCCGCGCCCCCCATCTTCGTCCCCGGCGAGAACTGCAGCCCCGCGTGGCAGGCGGCGCCCGCGGCCTACGACGCGGCGGACATGCACCTGCAGATCCTGGGCAAGCCGGTGATGGAGCGCTGGGAGACCCCCTACATGCACGCGCTGGCAGCCGCCGCCGCCTCCAAAGGTAGCCGGGCGCTCAGGGCGCAAATTGAGGCTGAAGGTCGCTCAGATGCGGGGTCCAGCCCGCTCTCCAGTTGAGATGCATCCGAGCCTCTCGGTGCCTCTGTTTTCCCGCCTGCAAAATGAGGCTAGCGGGGAGGCAGCGGGGAAATAAGAGGGGACTGCTGGCACGGGCTTGCACACAGCAGGCGCCTCCTAAGTACTGGAACCTCCTATCCCAGAGTAATAGGCCCTCGCCCCCCGCAGATGGGGACGGGCTGGGTCGGGGGGAATGGGTCCGACGACGACATCCTCGGGTGGAGATCAGCCGCTATCCCCGAATGAGGTCGGGGAGGCGGCGGCGCCTGAGCGGGCGGGGTGGGGTGGGGTGGGGTGCGGGGCGCTGCCCAGGCGCACGTGGGCAGTGTTCCCCGGCGGAGTCCCGGGAAGCTCCGCCCGCGCCAAGAATAGCTCAGGGAAAGTCGAGGCTGGGAAACAGCTGTAGGGGTGGCCCTGTGCCCCCGTCAGAGTCTGAGGGGCCCCCAGGGGCGGGCCTGGGTCCTCCCCGCATACGTGTTTCTGCCTGGCAAATGAGCATATCCAGCGTTCCTGCAGAGTTGGGGTGTTCCCCTGGCCTGTCTTTGTGCCATTGGGGACCCACCACCTTCCCCGTTGTTCCAGGCCTGAGGCCTCAACCCCCCCCCCAGACACACTGTAGCAAGGTGGGAGGGTAGAGAAAAGTAACCAGCTCAAGAGATAAGCGCCAGGGAGGCTCGAAGTCCAGGGTTTGACCTCACCACTGGGGCCTAAAATCGGCTGCCCACAACTCCCCCGCCCCTGGCCCCTGATCGGGGCCACGCCGTTCAGCTCAGGGCTCCTGTGTTCCAAACCACCCTCCCATCTCCACCCTCCGTGTGTCCTCCTGGCCTTGTGGCAAACATCTCTCAGCAAAGGCCCTGCCCTTGCGCCCCCTCCTCCAGGCAGCTGCCCAACTCCCAGCTGGCAAGTGATACTGGGCTCTTTGTGTGACCAGGGGGCAGGGTGCTGGAGGTGGGCTTCGGCATGGCCATTGCCGCCTCCAAGGTGCAGGAGGCCCCCATCGAGGAGCACTGGGTCATCGAGTGCAACGACGGCGTCTTCCAGCGGCTCCAGGACTGGGCCCGGCGGCAGCCACACAAGGTGCCCACCTCTGCCTGCCTCCTGGAGGGGGTGGGGGCCCCGGTTGCCCCCAACATGGAGGAAGCGGCCTTCTCCCCTGGGAACTCCCCTGCCCTCTCCCGTATAGCAGGCGGGGAGAGCCTGGACACTGGTGGCCCTCAGCCTTCTCTGTTTTTTGCCCTGGCCCAGGTGGTTCCCCTGAAAGGCCTGTGGGAGGACGTGGCACCTACCCTACCAGACGGCCACTTTGACGGTGAGCGGGGGTTGGGGTGGGCGGCTTGGGCGCCGGGGGAGGGGAGCCCCTGACTCAGTTCCCACCAGCAGCCCCCCTCGGGGGCTTGGGGAAGGGCCTTGTCAGGAACACACACAGCACAGTCGCACTGGGTGCTGGGAGGCGCTGGGAGAACTGCAGGGGAGGCAGTACACAGTGAGCTCCGGCCCCCACTTCCCGTGCAGGGGTCCTGTATGACACGTATCCGCTGTCTGAGGAGACCTGGCACACACACCAGTTCAAGTTCATCAAGGTAGGCCCTGTGGGGAGGGACAGTCACCCCAGGGGTGAGTGCAGGGGGCTGCCATCCACACCCGGGGCACCTCTCCTCCCTGTCTCCCTGACCGCAGAGAGCTGGGCGGCACCCTGGGCAGTGGTTTCTGTCCTGCCCCAGACCTCCCTGCTGACCACTGTCCCCTGCCCAGGACCATGCCTTTCGCTTGCTGAAGCCTGGAGGTATCCTGACCTACTGCAACCTCACCTCCTGGGGGGAGCTGATGAAGTCCAAGTACTCAGATATCGTCACCATGTTCGAGGTGTGGCAGCCCAGGAGCTCCCCGTGGGGCCCTACCCCAGCCCCAAGCCAGGCAGCAGCCACGGCAGGGCGGTGCCGGGGTCTGGGGGCAGCAGGAGTAGCCTGTGACCTAGGGAGGGTCCCTGGCCTCAGGGGCTGGTCTCCTGGGTGGAGCGTGAGCCTCCACTTAGAGGTCCGGAAAGGGTTCTCAGCCCAATGACCTCACGTGGCTCCCCAGCGCCC